>JAUMHL010000029.1:17449755-17473524 GCA_032362345.1 Sandelia bainsii
ACGTAATCGGGACGCAAATACGTCCTGTAACAAAACGTAATCGGGAATGCAGTTTCGTCCTATACGAACGTAATTTTAAGGAGACAGGGTTGCACTGTAAGTGGACAACTGTGTACCTGTCCTTAATAAACACCATTTTTGAGTAAAGGAATGTTAAATGAGTCCTACTTATTAGGTATATGAAGTTTGTTAATTGGTCAGTGAAGATTCTCAGCCATACAGGTGAGGTTGTCTGGAAGATAGGTCCTTACAACTTCTTTTTTTGTTAGGTTGAAATGTGCCACTACTCATCCAAGTAGCTTCTTCAGTCTGAAGAAAGTTGGAAGGAGTATTACTGAGTAAAGTGTATTCTCATGGGTGGTTTCACTTATCACCTGACCTGAATAATCTGCTTAGGTGGACAATGGAAGGGGGTGGTGGGCAGATGTGATAGTCACAGCTAGCACAAATACAACCCTTCCTACCTGGTGGATGTGTGAAGTGGTCTTGAAACCGACTGTGTGTAAGGCCTACACTTCTGTTGAGAGACGGGGTTTTCCCACTTGAACCTGTATGGCTTTTCTCACATCTCTCTTGTACCACTATGGTAATTAGTTACAAAGCTGTGGGACAATGACAGCAAACATCAGACTGATATTCTTTCTCAGATTTCATAGACTCGATGCACTTTAGCCAGGTTGATATGAATGTGCTGCATCGTTGTGTGTGTTTTTTTATGGGTTTGTGCTGTGTGCGCTTACTGTGGTGTCCTCCTTTTGCCTTGCAGTCTTAGAGGTCAAGTAAGAAGCAAACTTTTCACATCATGTAAAGAAGAACTATACCCAGAGGCACACAAGCATGCACGTGTACATGTAGACAGACACACACAAAATTAATTTCTGTTCTAAATTCAGATTGGTCATGCTGTCAGGATACATTTTCATAGATGCAATTAAAGCAACATCATCGTCCACATAATCAATGACAACCACAAAACAAACAGGCTGCCAGTTACCACAAGTCCTGCGGGATGAGTGACACACACACAGATTACTTACTGATACTTAACACGTACTGTAAATATACTTTTATCTACATGTTGATATTGTTGTAACCATGTACAGACAAACTAATGCACATAAATCCTAAGTCAGTGTTGATGCCATATAAAACAAAGAACATACACAGGCAGAGGACAGAGGTGTCACATGCCATCACGATAGACAGGTCAGCATACGATGACACAGCCAAGATGGACACCACAGCCAACAGGCATGTTTTTACCCCACATACACACATACACAAATTCACTCACAAACAATTTATTGTGAGCAAAGTGCAGACATCATGGAACCTGACGTGGACTGGGGCTTTTCTTCCGATTGGCCGTCACATCTACTGTGGTTGTCGTGACAACAGCTGTCCCTGCAGGACACGGGCAGTCTGGGCTTGGCATGGAACTGAGCTGTGACACTGATGAGGGAGTTGGAAACTTTGTAATCTTCCACATGGATTTCCCTTCTTGAAGTTCATTTTTAGCAGTAGCTGTAAAGACTCAGTTGTTTCATAATTAGATGTAAAAGAAAAAATGTATGCATTTTATTAAGAAATATCATCAGCCAGAACTTTGCTGTAGACCTCAAAACGTCTAACATATGTTGTCAAATTGGTGTAGAAGCTTTACGTATTTACTTGTGTTTCACAAGTCTTTCAGAAGTCATGCGTTTTATCTATTTTCATATGTTTCATTAAGTTGCAGTGTGCTGTGTTCTGATGTCCACCATGGCTGTAAGTTTGGTGAATTTCATTCTAAGCAGTTTCACAATTTTAACCAGAGCCTTATCACCCACACTGTATGGCAATGCTTGTAAGGTGTTGCAGAGCCTTTAATGTGCAAATATTATTCCGTTGATGTGGCAAAATTACAAATCTCAAACCCATATTTTATTCACAATAGAACATAGACAACATATCAAATCTTTAAATTGAGAAAATGTGCCATAAATGGAAAAGAAAAAAGGTAATTTTGAAATTGATGGCAGTGTTACTGGCCCATGTTCATATATGGCTTGTTCTTTGCATGACAGAGCTTTATTCATCATCTTCTTTAATCTTTTTATTCTTGAACCCATGCAGTAATGTCCATCACAGATTCATGCTTGTTTTTAATGCAGTGTTGTATGAGGGCCTGAAGATCACGGACATCCAAGATTGTGTTTCAACCTTGTCCTTTGCACAGAGATATTTCTCCAGATTTTCAGAATCTTTTGATGATATTATGTACTGTAAACGATGATATATTCAAAGTGGTCATAATTTGTCTATTACTGAGGTCGTGGTGCAGTCGTGCATGGGTGCATATTAAGAAGTTTTTTAATGTTTTGGCCCCCTTGTTTATGTAAATAAGGTGTAGTATTTTTTAGATTTCTGGGAAGTTGTATGTTTTAGAAGCAATTTGCTGGAGCTTTACTACATATTTCTTGTGGTGGTAGTTCTTGATTGCATGTAAATTGCAAGTCAGGTGTCAGGCAAACTACTGAAGCCTAGCAAATGTGGCCCAATAAAATCAGAAGTCACAACATTTTGATCCAGGCTTTGCTGCATATTTAAATAAGAAAAAAAACGATTAACTAGTAATTACTATACTTGGAGTCATGTTTTGTATGGGAGCTGTATAAAGACTCAAAAAAGACAAACTGGCTGTAGCTACCAAGGTAATGTTAGTTTAGCAATAGGAAATGTGGATTACAATGCTTGTTTTTACACTATATTAATACACATACTGTACCACAGCCTTATGATTATTAGCCTGCTACACATTAGAGAGATCAGTAACAGAAAAGGATTTGGAGAAATAACATCAATCACTGAAAATTTTAGTTGTAAAGTGAGGAGAAGCAACTGTGCAGGTGTCTCAGTGGGTGACCAGCATTAGCTAACATTAACCACAGCTGACTTGACACTGCAGTAACATCACAGAGCTGTAAAGTGTGTTATCACATATCAGTATAGAATAAACAGGAATACTTACCCATAACAGAAACTAATGCATCAAGTTCAATTGTATCTCCCATTAGCAAGTAAAAATGTACACTGCATTTTACGCTGCTATATCACAGAGATACAGAGAGTGAGGAGAGTAGTAATTGAGCAAAAATTAGTTGATGAGTTTTTTCAACAACCTACTGTCATGTAAATTGCAAATAACACTGTCAAGGCAGCTTCTAAATGCAGGTTGCTCTCCATATCCATGAACATATAAATGTATTAATTTATGTTCTACATATAGGCAGCTCACCATTGTTATTTCTTTCCGTTGTTATTTTTTGTGACTGAAGAAAATGAAGAGGAAAAACTCCCTTTGCAACCTGTAGTTTTTTAACATATATGGTGATCTTCCACTGGCCTTCTTCAAACAAATTCTGTCAAGGCAAAAGTCCACTATCCACTGAATGGATGTGCATAACCCACTACTTAGTTTAACAATGGCACAATTGGCTGAAAGGTTGTCTTGATGACTCTATACAGAATGTATTGCATTGTTGCTGATTGTAAGTGGTGTGTGTGTGTGTGTGTGTGTGAGAGAGAGAGAGTGTTGCATTATCTCATTCCTTTCCATTTTGCTGAAAATAGTCCCATTAAAAGATGCTTCTGCTCTCTCAGTATGTGATTCTCCAGTGTGGATAATGAAGCCGCAGGAGACACACATTCAGAGCAGAGTTTCTCTTTTTTTTCCAACGCATACACACACATAGGAGACACACAGTCTGCAATTGGCGTTAAATCACTTGACCTCTGACCTCTCTCTGGACCAATGAGAACATCCTTGACACCCGGGTGCAGCCCCCAACAGCAGCCTATAAATAGCAGGCAATTTAGAACAGAAGAGGAAGGGGCATCTCAAAGATTAATGACTCCTCTCTACATGCATTTTACTACTTTTTGTTCTATCAGTCTTATCGCTTTTCTTTTTTCCTAACTGCTATACTTCGCTATCTGGCTTGCTGATTTTGTGCTCTTCCAGCACACTCTTCATGCATTATTGTCTTTGTATATGTTAACTGTGCGTATGTGTGTGTGTGTTTGTGTTGGTCTCAAAGTGAATGCATTTACTGTGATAGGCAATTTTCTTGTAATTCAAAACCAATTCTCCATACAGTCTCTTCACTCAACAAGAAGTTAGTCTTCTACTACCTTCACCTACACATTTCCCCATTGAATTTGTTTTTTCCCAAATTTGATTTACTCAGTCAACATTTGCTGAGCATGTAATCTGTCATTGACAGTCATAGACACATTCACACCTTGGAACTGCACTTCACTATTAATAGCAAGCAGATCAGCTGAAGTAGTTCAGTAAGTGCTTTATTCAAAGGCACCTAAACAACATGTATTCTGGCATTGCAGTAGCCATTACAAAGAAAAACACTAAGACATATACATGCAGAAGATGGTACAGAACAATCCAGAAAACATAATGAGATCAGAATCATATTGCATTTGTAACTTACACATGGCAATTGAATTTGCAAAATCTAAAGAAACAGAATTGTTTGAATTAAGGATGAATGTACAGTAACAAGAAGTCAAGTCTGTCCCACTACAGATAGTTAAACAGTTGGAGCAGAGCTCTCTACTGTCAGACTATAGTCGTTGTACAGGGTGATGGCTGTTGGCAGAAATTACTTCTTGTACCTTTCCTTATCACAGCAGAGCTGGAGAAGTCTAAGACTAAAGCTGATCTGCTTTTTGACTAGCAGGCTGTGAAGAGGATGCGCGCTGTTCTGCATGATGTTCAGCAGATTGTGCAGTGTCCTGTGTTCCACCACCTGCTCCAAGGGTTACAGTGAAGTCCCGTGCACAGAGCCAGTCTTACTGATCAGTTTGTTGTTGTCACTGGCTCTGATGATGCTGCACCAGCAGACAGCAGCAAAGAATAACAGAAATAACAATAACTGATATTTTATTAATCCTCTCTGGGAAATTCTTGTGGACAGGCAGCCCGCTTAAGAGTTTGGGGTTCAGTGTCTTGTCCAGGGACACTTCGACATGTGGCCAGGAATTAGGGGAACTGGGAGTCAAACCACCAACCCACTCATTCCACTCACTTTCTGTCATCAGACTTTGTGGAATATACTTTTCAAATACAGTCCGGTACTTGGGGTTTATTGTATTGATGTTTTTTTTTTTTGTTCTGTTAGAGGGCTACAGTGCTGTCAAAAAGTATTAGACCCCTTCCTGATGTTTTTTTTTTTGCATATTTGTCAAACCTGTCTGGCCTTATGTGAAAAAGTAATTGCCCCCTAAACCTAATAACTGGTTGTACCACCCTTGGCAGCAACAACTGCAATCAAGCGTTGGCAATGAGTCTTTCATATCGCTGTGGAGGAGTTTTGGGCCACTCTTCTTTGCAGAATTGTTTTAATTGAGACGGTTTCTTGAGCATGAACGGCCTCTTTAAGGTTCTGCCACAGCATCTTAATCGGATTTAAGTCCAGACATTGTGGATTTGTGTTGTAGATGTTGTGGACTTGCTAGTGTGTTATGGCTCATTGTCCTGCTGTATAACCCAAGTGCAATTGAGTTTGAGATCAGAAACTGATGTCTGTGCATTGTCCTTCAGGATATTCTGGTAGAGCTCAGAATTCATGGTTCCATCAATTATGGCAAGTTGTCCAGGTCTTTTGTTAGTTTGACTGGGGACTTTTATAATCTTCTGTGTGTGAGCAAAATACATGTGCACATACAGCTGAGGTTCTCTGTCTGGGAATTTGCATGCAGTGTTAACTTTGAGCATCCACACACGTTGTCCATCTATCTATTTGCGTGCATGTATTTGTGATGTAAATAGGTGTGTGGTTAAGTGTGTGTGCTTATGTGCATGTGGCTCCCACATCTGCCCTCTGGCCATGGCTTCATTAAACATTTCATTAACGTCAAACACCATTTGTACCATCAGATTAAACTAGCCCACACACATATGCACGCAGACAGAGACCCAGCCACACACAAACATCAGAAAAAAAATCGAGGTGACACTTACAATGAGATGACAAAATTACAGCTGTGACCTCAAAATTACAGTATCACACACATCTACACAAAGAAACGAAAACATATAAACAGAATGATGTGGATACAAATAAACGCATAGTTTTATCAGAAGTGGGAAAGATGCCAAATCTACTTAAATCTTAGACCTCCTTTTTGCGAGTACCCCAGCATCAAGTGCTGTATAATAGAGTACTCATTCTATGTACAAGAATAGCATATATAATGCGAACGCCAAACTCTGTTCATACTATTTACTATTCACAGACCATCCTTCTCTAAAGTATCAGTTACAGTATAAGTTATTCAGTTTAAAGGAACAAGCAGAAAATAAAAAACCATTCACATATACCCTTGTATTTTATTACAATGTACATTCAACTTACTGAATTCATTTCAGTTTAATTCAGTTTTATTTAAATGGCGCCAAATTGTGCTGGAAAAAAAGACTGCTTACTGAAAAAGAAAGATTTTGAACTAGAGCTGGTGCTGTAATTCACACAAATAACAGGATGCACTGTCTGTGCTCCATGAATCGACCCCTCTTCCTCACGCTATCTCTGTGCCAGGTGTCTATGAAGAGGTTAATTTTCCACTCCAGTAACAAGCTCAGCTGATGACAGACCGTCTCTTGGGGATTTTCTTGCCCCCTCAGCCCTTTGCGCCCTAAAGGCTTTATTTAGTATATAGCATAAGAGAAAAGTGCTGTGATTAAAGGGAAGTTGGGGTGGATTTGATTAAAGCGGACATGGAGTGGACCTGACTCAAGGGTTTATTTTTCTCTTTACTGATTAATTGGGATATTTCTCATTTCTCTCCTGTGGCCATGGCAGAATGCAGAGTCAGAGTTTTTTTTCTTTTTTTTGTCCACAACCCACAGAAGTGAGCTTTGTAAACTGTTTAGGTACCTTAAGTGTAGTTTAAATGCATTGTTGAGCAGGGGAAAGACAATCAATAGTGGGCTCAGTTGGTAAAGTAGTTTTCCACGAACTGCGATTTCACCTGGCTACTTGTTGAAGTGTCCTTGAGCAAGACGTTAAACGACAAGTTGCTCATTGTGTGGGTAATTGTATCTTGTAAGTTGCTTTGGATAAAATGACAAAATAGAAATGGAACGGGATGGTGGAAGTGTGGCTGGGAGAAATCCAGATTCACTGAATGAAGGGAAAATTTTACAGTGTAATAATGACTACATCGTTATATAAAACCATGGACAACATCATCAAGTAAAGCTGTTAGTGGGAGAGGCTAATAAGCACTTTGATGAACTACAGCAACAAAATCTCATTGTTACTTGAAGAAACGCTATATGGAAAGATTGCTCTTATAACTCATGGGAAAGTTTATATCTAAGGAGGACTGGTGCACACAGACACACCTTTCTGATCATGCTATTTGGCTCCTTCAAACTGGAGAGTGCTGCGGTTCTGTAGTAACAGGACCTGATAAAGCCACACAGCAGTGCCACTGTGAAAGTTGAGTAGATCAGATCATTGACAACAATTTTCTTAAAATTTCAGTAACAAGCACTATGTAAATATGTACTGGTTTTGTTGTGAAAAGTAGATTTCATGAAATAAAACCTTTCCAGAGGTCGAGAGTAGTAGCTGCAATGGAGTAAAAGTAAATAAGGTTCATCATTTGATTGGCTGTATTTTAGTCAGCACTATTCCTTAAAAATGTGTAGCCCTGATTTCTGTCCTTAGGATGAGGTTGTCGATCGCTAATATCTTTCTAGCAAAATGCCTTTTTATGCCTCCATGCTGGCAACATGCTGGCTGGAGGCATTGTTTTGCGTTGTCCGTCCCTTCCATTCTCGTGAATATGATTTCTCAGAAACTTGCTAAACTTGCTATGGCTAAATAAACAGATGTGAAGCTGATGTTAACAATGATCTAAATATGCAGTTTTGAAGAAATTCCACAAATATGTTCTGCTTGTGTATGCCCTAGTGTTGTCTGTTTCCCTCTCTGTGTGTATCTATATTTCTAATGATTGTGAGAAAGGAGTTAAAAGGTCAAGCAGAGCAGACTACAACTATTGGCTATATCTGAGTCAAACAGTCCATTAGAGCCTTACATATTAGAAGGCTAAGCTAACATTTAGAGGGTCAAATTTATGCATGAATATGAATGCAGTGACCTTCAGCAGGCATAAACAAATCAGTGAATCAATACCTGTCACAGAGGACAGAACACAAAAACTACCCAGTCTTTGAAAAATATTTCAAACACTTAACTCTGTTAAGACTTTATATTGATTTTTGCATGACATTTTGACAGTGGTTTATGTAAGGTACTTATTGACTGCATTCATTTTTGTTATCAAGAATCCACAATGAGTCGCAGGAAGCAACATTTTATGATGGGAAAACACTAAGAAGAGCAATTCCTGCATGCCATGCTCATGCATGTTGTACAAGAACCCTGTTGCTGGCTTAACAGAGATTTATAAATGTATCTGTACACTTCACCTTCACAAATTAATAATGAGTAAATGTGTTTACAGCGATTCTTTAGTGACCTCACTTATGGTACAAAACAACCATAGATTGTGGGACTGATTTGAAGTTGGCAAATCTTTGGATTAGAAACCAAATTATACTTAAAAACTGCAGAAAACAAGCTTTGTCTAGACACATAGTACTGTAGGTGAGTCATGAATGTGAATGTGTTTGATATTAGAGTCTGCAGGGTATGACAATAAGTAAAAAAGCTAAAAGTTGAATGTTGTACACCAAGGTAAATAGTAGCTTTTCATAAGACAGACATATTGTACAACCCAAGACGACCAATTAGAAGAAGACACTAGAGACATAGAAAGCAAGGGGAAGTGTTGAATCTCTAATTGGTTTGAAGTAGGGAGATGTGTAGCTGCATGTGTGTATACCAGCTTGCATGTGTAACAGTAAAGCCAAGTAATTAAGTCATAGAGAGCCACTCATTATAAAAGGCTCTTGCAGCTGTTAATCAAAAACTATGGTCTTCCAGAAAGTGTCATGCAACGGTAATGTCACCAAACACTGGCTGGCTCTCATTACGCATCAAGTTCAGACGCAGTGCAGCATCCCTGATCTTTCAAAGAATGTCATCTAATATTACTGTAACCAAAGATCACAGACACACACACAAACTCTACCCAAATACTTTTATTACCAGAAAGGACACAATTTTAATGGCAAAAAGAGTTTGTTGACACTTTTGGTACTAATTGCTAGGATGTTCTGGCCCCTTCAGCTGATTGTGTATCATCCAAATAGTGTGGGCAGTATTATAGTGTTGATGTTGAGCATAACGTTAACGTTAAAATTCTACTTATTTGTGTAACTCTCAACTCTGTCACGTGGGTTGTTTCAAGCCACAGCGGGCACCTGCATTCAACTGACGACCTCTAAATAAATGTGAATATCTGTATATTCTAGCACAATGTGTTAGACTGACATACAGTAGCATTTTAAGACCCAGAGATTTCCCAAAGGAAGAGGTAGAAACCAAACCAGAAGTCAAAAGACTGTCAGATGGCCAGGCACACGACTGCTGGGTGTGTAAATAGGTCACTCTTTTCCAACACTTTTTGCACTAACCGAAAGTGGCATAAAAAAAGGAAAAAAAGTTACTTCATGTTTTAAAACACTTCTAACCATTCTCCCCTGCTGGTTGTGATACACACCACTTCTGTCCATTGCTTACAAATGCAAAGACACACTCTTGTGTTAACTAGTCAGGGGAACATAATCAAAACAGACATTTATTAATGAGAAGCTTTCATTACATTGCCTTCATTTGGGGGATGCTTTTGTCCAGAGCAACTTACAACGATTCCATTTTAACTCCGCAGGACAGAGCTGGATGCCATCTAAATTGGGTACACCTGTCTTCTACCTGAAGAATCTAAGGATCTGCCACACTGGATGAATGCACATATTGACAGCATGTTAAATGTAAATATGTAAGGTGATATTTATAGTTTGCTCTCCCCATCCACATGACACTAAGTGCTGTTGTTCCTGTACAATGTGTCAGTAATGTCACTGTGCCTTGTCATTTTTGTCCTGCAGCAATGTCACCAACATTCCTGTGTATTTATTGGACTTGGCAGATAGTGAGGTCCTGGTCTCTAAATTGCTACAGCAGCTGTTCCCATATATAGACCTACAGTAGTTTGGCCTGAATCCCCCGAAGCAATGCAAAATCTAGAGCTTGTAGGATTTTTACTGAAATCACACTGCTGGCACACAGACGTTTATGTTGATATTTGTTACAAACATTACACAAAAGATCCTGTTGCACACAAAATAATTGAGTAGTTCACTCTGAGACATTTCGTAAGAATCATACACATGCAGTATGCCCTGGAGAACATTGCACAATTTAAGCTTTATTTCTTTATTGTCATCTGTCTGCAAATGTTTTAAATATGTTAACATGTAGTCTCATTTCAGTGTGAGCCATTGTTGTGTGTATACAACTTGTAAAACAGTGAGATCATTAGGTCTCAAGCCCCAGGTAGCATTTTTTTTGTTTTGTCACTCGTGATTTCAGCTTCTGCACTAAATTTATACAGAGTACACACACGCTCACATAAACACACACTCATGCATTAGGCATACACTTGGGGGAGTATGTGGCGTAATGATGATAATGCCAGTTTTAGAATGTATTGGGAGCGTTGTGTGTGGATGTGTGCAAATGCACCTGTGTATAGGGGCAAACACTGAAAACAGGCTTGGTTTAATGTGTGTAAACCTAATGTAGCTGTAGTATAGAAAAAGCAAGTGTGAGGCTGTTACTCAATAATACATATACATGTATGAGGTATAGGTTAAGGCAAAGCCATGGGTAAATAATTTACCAGTGTTTATGCAGTGGCTGTTTTTAAGTGATTTAGTGACTAGAGAGAAGAGGAGGGGAAGGAAGAAGTCCAGGAAGAAAACAAATGCAAGAAGAAATGATGAAAAACATGAAATGAAGGAATATACAAAAGGCTTTAAATGGGCAGGTGTTACAGTTTTATAATAAAAAATGTATTAGAGGAAGAAAGCATGGGAGGGGAATAAGAAAGGAGAAGGGAAAGCGAGATAGAAAGAAGAAAGGGATGAGAATGATAAATGAGCAACGGTAATTACAGTAATAGTTTTTTTGTGTGAGCATTGACTCTCCCGCAGCAGTCAGTGAGCTACAACACATGTTCCCTCTTAACCTCTAACAGTCCCTTGTGAACTCCCTGATGATACATTACAAAGTGCACTCGACCTTGTGTGTGTGTGTGTGAGAGAGAGTATTTGCTGTCCCAAATACAGCCCACAGGGGTGTGGTTAATATAGGATGAGTGGAAGCTTATGTCAACATTGTGTCTATTGATTTTTCTTGAGGTTCTCTCTCTCTCTCTCTAACCTTTTCTACTTACATACTTTTTAGTCTTGTATTCATGTGATTCCGCTCCACACCTGAAACACAAAAAACACTACATCCAGCAACTTCTCGTTGAGAGATGAGTTAAATTAACATTTCTGGATGGTAAATGTGCCAATAAGGAAAGTGATCCAATAAATATGTAATCCTGTTATCACCCTTCCATAATTACGTTGGTTTGAATATTTAATTAATAATTAACTGTAAACACATCTTACGTGTGTGTGTGTGTGTGTGTGAGAGAGAGAGAGAAAGAGAGATTTTATGTGTATAAAAATGTTGCTGCCATTTACAGTATGCAGCATGTGTGACTGTTTCTGATGGTTTGTGCAAACTGTCCCCCATCCATTTATAAATTATTGCAATAGAGTGATACCATGATACTCATTGAAACATTCTGTAGATGACTGGTAAAGATTTATCAGGGGATCTCAAAGCAAAATCCACTGAACATGAGCCATTCATGTAAATGTGCACTCTTCAGTCATGAACGTATTGCTATAAAGACTAATCATAAAAGATCACCAATATAGAAATCAGAGCTTGGTTTAGGTTAGGAAGTTAGGGAGCAGTTAAAAGAAACATTGACTAGGAAACAAGAAATGGACTGGCAAATATATAGATCTATATAAAGACTATGACCAGGGGAGGATGTCAAGCAACTTGAAGGTTCTGCCAACAGACAGGACCTGAGCTACCCCACCAATTATAGTTATTAAAGCCCAATGGATTGCATCACAGCTACAGTACAAGTTTAAGTTTAGCTTAAGTAGATTTTGACAGGACAAATAAAACTTCTGGACCAAATATTTAATCTTTGAATCAGTGCTTCCACCTCGAACAAGCACCAGGAGAGTCAACTAAAGGGATCTTCTTTTGAACTGTTTTGCCTGTTCAGTCACAACAAACACTTTTGTAACGTCTGTGAATTGGTATTGAAATACATAATGTACAGTAGAAGTGCTGGGTTCGAATCAATCTGTCAGCACCCCTTTCATTTTTGAGACGTTCGTGTGATTACCATAAACAACTGAAAGCTTTTGTGAGACAATAGACAGCATCTAGATTCCTTTATGCCTCAAATTAGAGTGGTGTGTTCTTCCATCCAGGCAGAGCTAATCATTCAGCGAGGCAAAAGAGGAAATAAATACAGACAGAGGTCTCTATCTATCTACTCTTTCATAGGTCTATCATTCTATTCTGTCTTTTGTTCATTATACTGCAGTAGCCTGCATTGGAATTCCAAACATTCACTGTGTTTTTCACATTAGTGTGTGTGTGTGTGGTATGTATTCCGAGCTCTCCAAAACTATTACTCTGAGGTGCGATGCAAGATCTTGTCTTGGAAGAAAACAGGAAATATAATAATGGATGTGACACAGAGATGAGTAGCTCATCAGCAAGTGTTTGAAAGATGTTATGTTTTGACGATACAAGTGTCTTCAAACACAGACAGGGGTCAAATATGATTATCACATCAGTGGAGAAGTTACCATTGATGACAATCAGCCGACAAAAGAAACAACGTAAAAAAAATCTATTTTAAATGTCCTCATGTTTAACCAAATGAGTGTGCACTGTATGTGTATGTGTGTGCTTGTGCTGTGAGTGTGCATGCACGTAAGTGAATCTTTCACCCTAAAGGCTTAGATGGAAAGTTATTGACGAGATAGAGGTAGCGATGGGAGAATGAGGGAGAGCCATCAGGGGGTGAATGCTAATAGTCTCCTAGTGAAGACATTCACAGCATCTCTCCATCTCAACTTTTATCCTTGCCTGATCCCTTTCTTTCCTTTTTCCCCTCTTCTCTCCTTTCTGCTTACCAACTTCTTAACCTCATCCCTGTTCTCCTACTGCAACTTTTTTGTTTATCTGCTCTTTGCTTTCTCTCTCTCTAAATTTGTCTCTTGTATCTCCCCTTATCTACTTCATTTCCTGCTACGCCCCACCGCTTCTCCTATTTTTCTGTATCTCTCTCCAGAAACAAACATATTAGCAGAGATCAGAGAGGCAATAGCGTCATCTTTAAATCCTTCACCCCCTGCAGTTGCCAAACAGGGTACTTCACAGTACAATAGTTGTGTGTTTTTGTGTGTTTCTTTTTTTGTGTGTTAATGCATGATTATGCATGTAGATGTTTATTCATGCCCCAAAATGCAGAAGTTACAAATGGAAGTGTGTGGGTTATATGCTTTGCTGTATGTGCATGTGTGTGTGCCCTGACAGGAGGCTGTACAGCACTCTCCCATGCTGCAGGCATTGAACAGAGAGTGGGAGAATGTGCTTACCACTGCAGTAAATGAGGGAAAAAAAGAGAAGAAGGGGGAAAAAAGAAGTGCTGTGAAAGTTGCTGAGGCACACAAAAGAAAGGAGAGAGAAAGAGTCTCTTATCCTTAATTAGAGTTTCTGCCTCTCTCTCTCTTCTTTTAGAGAGACAAAGCATAAACCCTCTTTTTTCCTCTTCTTCTCTGTCTTTTTTGCTCCCATCAGATTTTTTTATCGTCCAATTACACATGCACCCTCTTCTGTTTAGTCATATTTTATGTTCCCTCTGTCATCCAATTTGTCTCTCAAAAGGACAGAGTGGTATAGCAGCACTCAAACTGCTTTTTTCAATTAGTTTCCTCTGCATTTGTGTCTAAACTAAACTTAACTGACGTGGCACTTTCTAAATTTAATCCTGGCATATCTGCAGGGTCCTTATTGCATGTTTTTAAGACTACTCGTCTGCACAAGTCTAGAAATACAAGAAAATGCACACACAAGAAACACTCACGGGTGTTTCAAAATCTTTTGATAACAAAATACTCAATCTCTGTAGGGTTGAGTCTGCTTCTTCATGGGGGCAGCAGCTGTTGTCAGCTTACTAAATTCACAACAGTTAGAATGGTATTCAATTTTCACACCGATCATAACAAAAAAGCCTCAGAAATGTCAAATTTAGTATACTAAACACTGTATATGTTTATGTAGGTGATTGTTTAGAATTGGATTCTACTGCAGATGTGGTTTTACGCTTAAGTTTTTTCACTTTTGTTTCATGTTTTCTTCCCATTCTGTACAATACATTGAGCATCCTAGTTGCATATTTATGGTGCAGATGCAACAGTGGTGGCAATGTTCCTATCTAAATAAGTGTATTTCTATTTTTTCTAACTATTCTGTTAAGAATTTATTGTGGCTGTTTTGATCTGTTTTGACAGATCCTCGAGGGTCACTCAAGGACCAGGACTGGAGTGACAGGAGTGACTCGAGGGTCACTCTCTGCATGTACAACTTCTGATTGGCTGAAGACACCTGATCCAGGTAATCAGATGTGGGTAATGTGTTCCAAAGGTGCATATTTCTTTATAGTTGTAAATCTGGAGGAACTATTTTGGGCACCCCTGGTTTTGGAAGTGAAAGTCCCATTCTTTTTTTTCCATAGAAAATGTTATGACTCACAGTTTGAGCACTTCCATAGCTCAGATCTTTTTGAAACCCTCCAAGTTCAATTATCAGGCCAAATGCCTACCAACTGCATCTCAAAATACAGTATATAGTTCTTTGATAAAAAAAAAGTTACAGATACAAGTTTGTGAACATAACATTGTTCAAACATCCAACCATACATTGCTTAAAACTCTTTCATGTCAGCCAGTAACTGTATGTCTGTGTAAAAAGAAAAAATGTGTTGAGTGAAAACAGTATATTCAGTGTGAATCAGTTTTTAAAAATATTTGTCAGACCTCAAAGTGCAAGGCAGTCATGATACGATGACGATGATTTTGTGAACATCTGACTTTGCTGGTGTCAGTATCAGGGTTTACAGACCAATAAACAAAACACTGTGGTCTGCAAAGTTTTCTGTTTAATCCTTAAGTGTGATGCTGACCCCTGTGTGGCTGCTGTCGATGCTCAATAGATGACCTGAGCCTCTGTGTTTATTTGAGGAGAGATATGGCCACGGTCATGCTCAGGTCACCTCTGTCTGCCTTTTTGCTTTGTGTGTGTGTGTGTGTGTGTGTGTGTTTGTGACGGTGCAATCTCCTCTAATCACCGCTTTTAGATACCATTGTGGATTTAAGGTCTTTATTAATCGCCATGGTAACCAATGGGGACATGGATGAATGTGGTGGGCTGGAGAGACAGGCAGTGACAGTTATTTTTCTTATGCATGCTCCATATCTATAAATGAAATACCCATTATGATGCGGAAGTTTCTTTAAGTTCTCTCAGATCATATTCGTCATGTATGTTTACAGCCTATAACTTTACCATTATGATTGTCATCCATAATTGTGCAACATTTTGATGCGTGTCTGTCTCATGAGCCCCTTAAGGCAAATAGTTGTTTTCTTTGTAACACGGGGCTATATAAAAAAATTTGCCCTGGCTTCACTAATTCACTTAAGCATAGTTAATTAATGCTTATTAGAGTAAATTACATTGAATCTAATAGAGTAATGGCACATCTGGGGAACGAGAAAGGGCAGGGCAGAAAAAAATTACAGGGTGAGAGAAAAGGCAGAGATACAGACAGAGTTGTAGCTAAAAGAGAGACAAAGAGACAGTCAGAGAGGAGATGGTGGGTGTTAATAACATGTCAAGTGTAATACGCCCACTAGTGTTGAAGGCCTTAGTCGAAATCTCATATTTTAGACACAGCAATTGAACCTTTCCCTACAATTACATTTATCAGTAATGTATGAATCACTCTCCCCCTGTATGTGTGTGAGTAGTTTCATTAATTCTCTATTTTCACTGTGCAAGATGTGTCACTATACTGTAGACTGAGTGCTTATTAGGTAGACCTGCCAGGCTCTCTGTCTGAAATAAGTCATAGTGAACTGTTTCCAGACCATTATGCAGAATGAGCTCAACTGTTGACAGCTACAGTAAACTGATTTCATTTTCAAACCAAATTGTCATTCCTCTTTTCTACCTCAAGCCGTGGGACACGTACAGTACAGTACACAAAAACACACACAAGCACAAAATGATTCATAATTCCAAATTCTAGTTAAAAATGTTGGTACTGGTTTACAGTTGATCCCAGACAGTGCAAAGGCACTTTCTTTCTGCATCAAGAGAGAACTTCAGTTCACATGGGATAGGAGTTTGTTGCCATTACTCTCTAAAATAATAAACATGGGAGTGTATATGTGTATTGTATACAACAAAAGCAAGGATGACATAATTCAAACATACATACATGCACTTGAACTCTGATGTCTTATCTAGACATTATGCCCATTTGAGATGAGCAAGTTCTGCGCTGAGTCGATCACCGGTGATCGACGCACAATGCATGAACACACCATCTCTTGTGTAGCTTTTTAACAACAAACAAAATTTACTGGAAACTAACATTTTATTTACTCTGCATCTGACCTCACAGGATGTGATTATTTGGGACTTCCCGCACAAATGGTAGCTTGAATGCTGCTATAAACGTTAGAAACTGTTCGTCATCATTGCAGCTTCTTTTCTCTACCCCAGCTGCCGCCGTCTGCTCTCGTCTGTTTTCCAGGCGAAGCGCAGTTCACCTCGAGTGAGCCTATTACCTGGAGGTGCTGTATGTGAGAACATAAATGTCCAAGTCATTTGCCCCAGCTCTTTTGTACAAAGTCTATGTAGTGACTGCTGAATGCCAACAGGTGAATACAACAGGTAATTGTCCAAAGAGTTCACCGTGAGTGTGTTGACGACCACATGATCACATGACTGGCAAAATGTGGCAGTCGTACACTACCCCTTTGTTGTCTGCTACATGTGTGAAAGGGCAACTCTGGTCAATTATTCTGATTCTCCAGACATTGCTCGGTGTTCCTGCACACCAGTGGTACACAATCTTTTTGTGTTGTGATCACAGTGGTAAAAATTGGAAACCCTAAATTTTCTAGTTTAAAACTTTTGACTATATTTTGCCAAGTAAATGGAATTGGCTGAATTTGGTATATTCACTGCTTACAATGGAGTAAATGACTTGTGAACGAGGGAGTCAAGAATGAGAATCCCAACTAGTTTTCCCAACCACAAACCCAACCTACAGTGTTGTAGCAGTGCATGTGAGAGTTTTTGTCTTTCACAATGTATAATTTATGCTGGAAGTAATGGTTGGCTTAAAATATGGCATATTTCAAATTACCTGGATGTATTTCAAAATGTAAAAAAATGTTTGGTCTTACTAGTTGTTGCTGCCATTGGTCTTGCTGTCTTTGAGAAGGAAACTAGAGTCTGTCTTATAGTTGGTGACCTGACAGAATTGGCAGTATTCTATCTTTCCATTTAACAGGCATTTTAGACAATGGTGTAAGCACAAGGTAACAGTTCACATCATCACTATATAGCATCAATCTTTTGTGTCATCACTCACTCTGATATGAGGTCAGTTAAGGTGAGGGCACCTTAGGAAGCCAATTTTTCTCCCTCAGTCTCTCTCTTACACACACATACACAGATCTGTCAAATGTCTGTGTTGACTGTGTGCTTTGGGGTGTAAAGACAGTGACATATTGCTGACAGCAACAGGATGATAAATTTGTCACCACAGACGTAAACTAATACCCAACCCTACCACGCAACCAGTCTACATTGTGAAACATGGGTCTGCAGTTTATGAATCCTCTACGGATGACTTCATAACTCACATTTGATGCAAGAGCCACAAGAATGACAACACTGACAAACTAAACACGGAGTCTATCCTTTAACTTTTCACTTGTTGCCCTCAGTATCTTGTTGTCTCAGCTGTTACTGTTGGTAACAAACCAACTACTGCTTCTACTTCACTAAAATTGTCTATCTGTTCATTAGAGATGGTACAACTTGATTCTCTAAACATGGAGATGTGGTAACCCTGTTTTTTTCCCTATACATTTAAGACTGCAATAGTTAAACCTTAAAAAAAATAGTAGTTTAGATCCATCAATGCCTAGACCAATCTAATATGTTTTGTACTATAAGTAAAACTTTCTCAACATAAACATTTTTAGTCAGCAATATATGTCATGTTAGAATAAATATAGATACCAATAAAAACTTTTGATAGGGTTGATTTCCAAAATACTGGAGACATGAGGATTGAATCAAGCTACAATTTTATACTATTCTATATTTTTGCTCTTCTTTCTTTAACATTTCCTGTCTGCCATATCTTGTTAAAACAAATTAAAACAGAGCATCTTCATCTTTTTCAGTGAACAAAATTAAAACAGCTTTCAAATTGATGGCATTGTCAAGCAGTTCTATATATTCATTAAAAGTATGTTACAATAAAGACAAAACATAAAAACAACTGGATTTCAGGTATATGTCACCAGCCAAAAGTAATATAAGTCACTTTATTGGCTTTGTAAAGCTGACACGATCCTTTGAGCCTCAAGGCGTCCTATGTTTAGCCACAGCTTCACACAGAGAGGCCTTTTTACTAATTTTGTGATTAGAGGAACAGCTCATGACTTAAAAGGCTCAACCTATCAACAGAAACTGCTCTTCATCATACAAAAGAAGAATAGCCAATAACTTCCGCTCAACACTTCAAATAAAAAAAATAGTGTTTATGTTGATGATATTATCTTAGTTCAATACATAAAACAAAATAATTTTTATAAATATGATTTTATACAATGAGATCAGGTAAATTTGACAAAAAAGCTTTTCTCAAATTTTTTTATTTGCACATCACATTTAGATGGAAACATATTGTATCCTGTGATGATTCACAGTGCTTTTACTTTTATCAAAAAGGAAAATATTTTAGTAGTCTTGAGAAGATTTGTCATTCAAAGAAAGGAAACAGCAGATGATGGCATTTCTTTTTAACCTCTAAGGTATTTGTTTTGCCTGTCACTTCTCAAGGCCTTAATAAATGATTGCTGATCCCTCCATCAATATTTAGTGATCATCAAGAGGCTGCAATGAAGCTTCCATGCACAGGCTGATAAAAGTTTAATCTTCCAATCAAAAACTGTTCTGAGTCTTCTCCTTTGATAGAAAAAAGAGGGACGTGTCCTATCAAACACACCACACCTCAACCACAAAAGGCAAATTTCTGAAGAACCACATTTGCCGAAACAACATATTTTTCCTAAATGTCAAATTGCGTCATCTGATGTGTTTCCCATGTATGTATTTTACTTAAAATTACTGTTGGTTGAGGTTGGGTTCAAGTTCTGGTAAAATAAGAGTGAACAGTAACTCATTGAATCCAGAATGTCATAGTTGAGGGTAAATGCATTATTTGAAGTGCTGCTCAGATGTGTTTCATGATATACACCAGGGGTCTTAATCATTTCCCAGACAAGGATCTAAATGAGAAATTCAGCCTCTTGTTCTGGGAACCAAGCCATGAAAACATTTTGCAAATTAGGAAATTAGTAGGGGGAGCTTTGTGCTGAAGTGAGCTGTGGGGCACATTATAAATCTACGTACCTTCCAATTTGACTGTTATGTAGCAGGTAGGGAAATCAACTCCAAATACACCACACCATACATAGTCTGCATACCTGTTTTACTCTCAACTAAATTACTGCTAACTAAATTACCATATTGTTAATCCCAAATTATAGTTTAAATTATTTCTTACCCAAGTAGGACACAAGCAATATTTTTGCACACCTTTGGAGCTGCTCATTAACAGTGCACTTTATGCTTTAGTTTGCTTTATATTTCAATTGACTTGTTATGAAAAGTCAACAGACTGCAAAATGAAATAGCCTACAAAGTGTTGTCAAGGTGATTCATTACCCCCTGACCAGGCATGCACAGTAATGTGCATCATGCTTAACTCAGTCTCTAAGGGAGCTTGACTCTTGAGTACTGAAATACAGCACTAACACATAAACACGGGCACACAGAACACATCTTGCCACCTACAGTTGCATTTTGGATTGAATTTGCATATGCCCTTGAGACTTCCTCTACACCTTGTTAATATTCTCTTTGCCATTAACAGTGTTATCGTATTCACAAAATCTTTATCTCCCTTTGTCCTCCCTTCTTCCCATAATTTCTTTCCTCCTTGTTTAAATAAGCATTTCTGCCTGTCTAAATAAGCTCATTGTGTCCACAGAGGGAAATCACTTGTGTTCAGGTATGTGCATGTGTGTCTGTTTTGTCTCATTATATACATGTTGTGTACATATGAAAATGTATTATTCCCAACTCTAATTAGTTCTTGGTGGCCTTGTTGGGGATAGTTTCCAATCTGATTAGCTTGAACATGGTCAGCTATGCTTAAACCTCCGGCTGACTCATCTCCCACACTCACTTATTAGTCCAGCAGGGTTAAAAGTGTCTGACGGATGCAGACACTAAGTCAAACTGTGACTGGAAGTAATAACAAGGGTAAGGTTGAGGAGGTGGTAATAATTGACCAGCCCTTTTTTCTCTCAGGATGGGATGGGTGGGCTGTTCTCTTGCTCCTTCTGTGCCTCTTCACTATTTCCTCCTGCTTTGAGAACAGCCAAGCCAGCACTTTGAGACTGCAAGTTTAAAAAGAGGGCACAAGTTTATCTCACAAACAAGCATTCTCTGTATCTGTCACTCTTTCCTCACTAAGTTTGACCTTTGGGAACCAGCGTAACAATACTTGAGTCATGTCCTTCCTTAGTGGAAAGTGCACTCTTGCACAACTCTCTAATTGCCTAAACAAAGATGTAAAGAGATGAAAGTGGATAGACGAAGGGGAGTATGGGTGTGAAAAACATTTTTTTTCTTAATGAAGATTCCAAAAAAGTTACAGTTCACCTTGGTGAGCTGCACAATGCAGACAGTATTGTTGCAAACTGATACTGATAACCCCTAAACGAAAAGTGCCGGAAATATTTAAAAGAAGGTAACTAATATTTTAGAGAATCCTGGACACTGTTTTCCCCATATACTCAACAACTTAAGCTTGTTCTTAAAGGAATGCACATGTGGGAGGAGTCACATTGAACTTGAGTTTTAGCCAAATAGAAATTTTATGTTGCAGAACTACCTGCTGATTGCTCCAAAGCTCTGCTGGAAATAGCATATTTACCTGCTGGCCACTGAGCAGCTACTCTGGAGTTTGGGTTAAAGGCCTTGCTCAAAGACACCACAGTGGTTGTCCCAACCACATTTAATGCTGCCTTATAATATTGCACTATTATTTTTACTTTGCATATATCTGTCTAATTCTTTAACAAACATGGCTTTTGTCATTTAAAATTTCATTTGAAGCCCCACACCACACTTCCCTCCCTGCTTGTCGTTCTCTATTTGTCTGAGTCCCTGGCTTCATTGCCTCTCTCTGTCAGCCCAAGAGAATGACACATTGTTGACACTGGATGGGTTGAGACAGACAGACCAGTGATGAGATGAAAGTCAGATGTGATGAAAGTTGATCAAGCCAACAGCAAATTCATTTACAGACCAATCCCTGGATGTCTGGGAAGACCTCCTCTTATCAGTATGGAGTATGAAATTAGCATATCGGTTTGGATAATAAAAAGTTGCGTAAGACTCATTCATGTCAAAATTCAAATTTTGATATTAGATATCAACTTCACTTGGTTTCCTCGCAACTGACAAACGACTGCTTGATAATGGATTTAAACACCTTAGTGAAATTCAGAAACAAATAAAATCATCTTTTGTCTCTGATTTATTTTAATTTCATGTTAATTTTAGTAAACACAAGTCTACATTAACATAGTAAGAACTGCCAGGTAAGAAAATAAGAATCAATGGATGCCAAATCCCTACTCTTCCATCCACAACACTTGCCATGTTTCAAACATGTTCATTTAAAATGCTGCATGAATGGCTGAATTATCTCCACAACACTGTGTGGGAATGTTATTAATAATTGTTAATTAGTTACCAACAAATAGAAAAAAAGATACATTATTCAGGTGCTACTGGTTTAAAACATAACTTTAGTCATTTTCAACAATCCCCTTACAGACACTAAAACCAACAATGAATTGCCTCCACTCACAGGTAGTGCTCATCAGTCACCAACCTGGATTAGCTTATTTGCCTCTGCTGTTTGACCTCCGTTGATGTGCAGAAACAATTATAAACACATCAGCCAGACACACAGCTGCACTCATGTGTTTCTCCATTCCAAAGCACTGTCAATTTTTTTTTCACCAAATGGCTCAATTAGCAAAAAAGAGCTCTCACATATTTGTGGTTGACTCTTGCCTAGTTTAGGCCACGATAACTAATATGGTGATTCAAAAATGAAAATACCCAAACTTATATTTTAACTAGAATCATATGAATTGTTTGATGTTACCTCTTCTCTTAAAGCACAAACATTTTACAGTCAAACCATTTAATAGTTGCTGTATTGTTCCAACAGGAAAAACTGTGTTTTTTCTTAATTCAACATCAGTTCATGGTAGAAGCTGTGTCACCATCTTCGCAGTGATGATTTTCCATGAGGCCATTATTGCTCCTCAGCCTTTTTTAGTGTGTGTTAGAGTGTTTCACTACAGCAAGGAGCAGAAAAAAGTCTTGTTGTCTAGTTCTGCCAGATGGAAAGACACACAAACACACACACTCACACACACACTCTGAGTATGGGTTTCTGCACCAGTGAGTAGTTTCAGTGAGCAGAGACATGATGTATGTGTAACGTGTTTGTTCTGTAAAGCAGAAATAACTTTGGGACAGTGTGTGTGAATGTGTGCTTATTTGAAAGAGCAAGAGAGAGTCGGAGATTGACAGAGAGAGTGAGGCAGAGGTCTTTCCCTTTCATGCTGAAAATTTAACACCTGTTTCTTTTTATGTCTTCTGGTGTCCAGAACTTTATATAGTCTCTCAGTTTATTGTGTTCTTTGCCTTCATGCCACATCACAGCTCATTTTCGTTTTCTGCACAGCTTATAGTAGTGCTGCTCTATCACAGAAACTCAAGGTGCACAAACACATTAGAAAAGAACAGGTTTTATTTTGCATTTCTTGTTCTTTCAATGTCACTTAAGTACAAGTTCAAGCTTTCGCTTTGCTTATCCGTGCAACACTCACTGGATATGAGCTTCTGCAAAATACCTGAAATATAAACATAGATTAACATACAACAATAAATGATATGAAGCAAGTGGCACTCTAAACATTTCCATTTCACTCCCCTAAATTTGACTTTTTTTCTCTCCTCAAGTAAATGTAGTGTTACATCACCAAAGGAAGGTAAAGTGTATTTTATCCACTATTCACTATTCTTTTTGCAAAACTAAGTTTAGCTTTACTTCCATAGAGGAGATAAATATACACTACTCACAAAAAGTACACAAAAACCTAAAATGCACTATAACTTTTACAGGTGAACTTAATGTGACCTTCCCTAAACTTTTGAATGCACATGTCCAACT
>JAUMHL010000029.1:17473624-17510964 GCA_032362345.1 Sandelia bainsii
TATTGTGAACTTTTTACGTTTTCCATAAATTTCACCCGAAAGCCAAATATCCCTAACTTTTTGTGAGTAGTGTATGTGGACATATTTTTGCAACTATATTTGTCATGGTTTCTTAGGGTGCACAGATATATTAGTTAACTGAAGTAATAATAATGAGGATTATGATGTAGAGCTGCAACCATAGTCATCAAAGTGTGGAGTAAAAACTGTTGGATTCATAGTAGTACTTATCCACGCACAGCCCTTCCAGTTGTGGAATTAGTGAGTAAAATAAAATAAAAATGTTGGTGACAGATAATCATTAAACGAGTGAGTTAGATCTTACACTTTAGGTATATAGATGTTTCAGTAGTGCACTGCATGTGTGCCCCCGTGTTCTGTTCCGACAGTTTTTACAATTTGTAGACATCCAAGCTGTGAGTCTTTTATGAATTAAGGTAATCCAGGTGATTGTGACAGTTATCCCTGATGGGACAAAACAATTATTCCAGCATAATATACTATAAGAAGAGTTTACCCTTTTGGAGCAGTTTGGATACAATAAATGACATGCTTGAATCAGTTTCATGGGATTTGATGCTGCAGCTCTTTGTGCTAAAATCTCAAGGTGAGCTTTCAGCGGTTACAAGAGTAATGTTCCAGCCCACAGGTAGTTACTATAGAGCACATCGAATCTATCTGACAGCCAGCACCATATTTATCCCCCGCCTAATCTCTATGTAACATGTTTGAGTTTGTGAGTGTTGTGTAGTATGATACAGCGGTTAACTTTCCATCGCTGATATTTCATTTAATCAGTCTCGCAGCGCCTTCAGAACACTTTTAGGAGTCTCTACAGCAATTTCTATTTTTCCAAGTCCACATCTACATTGAGCAAAATATAGAGCCACAGTTCACTCAACTACCTTAAACCTCAGCTTATTCTCATAGTTAGCAGCAAAACATACTTATTCCAAAATGTAGGCTACAATTTAAACTCCCCAAAACCCCCTGGTACTGCTGTTTCACTTTTTAGAAATTATTGAATCTTACTTAACTTGGTTGTCTTACTTGGAGCCTACGCTTCAGTTGTCCGAAAATGACTCTTCCTACAGGGAAGCCTAGCCTAGAATCATTTCAAAAGATCTGGTTCCACTTTAGACAAAAATAAATAAATAAATAAAAACTGTGAATAATGTCCATGAAAATTATATTACCTGACCTCTTCTTGGAAAAATCGCATTTTCCAAGAGGGCTAATGGCTACACTTTCAATTGCACTAATTCACCAGCAGGCTCATGAATTAGAAGAAGGACAGACACGTCTGAAAGAAGAGCGAGTTTGGCAGAAAATTGCACTCTTGGACCTTTGAAGCCAACTGAATCCCAAACTGAACAGCTGTACGTTTCCTTTGCTGCAGGCAGTAATTCACTCTTTATCAGGCAGCAGGGTGGAATGTTTTCACCCAGTGGGTTTTTGGTTCAAGTCAGTGCAATGAGAACTAACATCTGCTCTGCTGAAGTGTCCTTGAGCAAGATACTGCATCCCCTACCAGCTTCATGGATGGATGCTGTTGTGCAGCTGAGCCACTCTGGCCTATCTGTGCAGAGAGATCAATATATCCATTACTATTCATGAGGGTTCATTAAGGTTCATATCCATGCTGCAGTCTATGTCCTGTGAGAAAATGATGGAGGATATCCATTCACCAGGGGTCATACACTTTCCAGTGGCCATTGAAAACATCTGTTCTCTGAAGATAATGTTTTTTTAAAGCAGAAAGAACTATACTGAACATTTGGTGACATCTCTTGTGCACTAGTGTGTGAACTGATAATAAGGGTTCTTTGATTTCCCTGTATGTTACCTTTCTGGCACAGTAAGCTTTTTTGAAAATAAGTGTCAACTAAATGGTTCAGCAGGTTCCCATCCAGTGTTAATTGTCAATACAGCTGCGTGAAGCAGAATGAAAAGCAACAACCATTAAGCATTTTAAATCAGCCGCAATCGTGCAAAAACGTGAACTGTTTACTGGTCAAGTCTGAGAAGTGAAGGGGATAAAGAGGACAGGTGTGCAGTACTCCATTTCAAGCAGTAGACGGCAGTTGGTGCCACTGTTTCACTGAAGAGGAGTGCTGCAGTGAGGGAGGAAAGGGTGACTACAGTGCATCAGAGGGGGGGACAGAAAATTCTCTGAATCAAAGTTTCCATTGGAACAGCAATACTGTCATGGTCAAAATCAAAGGGCCTCTTCGAGGTTAGCTATCCAACAGGAATGATTGATACAAAATAAAAAATAAAAACCCTTGGACAGCGTGTGTGTGTTTGAAAGTGAATGAGCGTGAGTTTTTCGAGAAAAGTGAAACAGTGAAGGACGAAGATTATGATCTAGACAGACAAACCGGCAAAGGGAAGGCTAAATGGCTCAGCGTCCAAACACACAGCTAGACTGACAAATCAACAGTGTGCCATCCAGAGGGACAGGGGGCCACCAGCCTGACAACCAGGTAGACAGGGACAAGGAACAGAGAAAGATAAAAACTGCGGGATAGACTGCCTTTCGTTTTTCCACACCTTCAGGGTTGCTGCAGAATATATTACTACCTACCTCTTTCTCACATGTCTTGTATGCTCAACACAGAGTGTGCTACCTCTGTTTTTCTAGAGCAGAACTGCATAAATTAAAGATGCACTAATTAATATTTCATGTAAGAAATCTGAAAGGTGTTGCTAGTAGTTACTGGTCAACAGAGTTGAATAATCAGAATCAGACTCTGCAGTTACCATTAGCTCAAGCCAAGCTTTTCAACCTCTTTTAGGCCATTGTTTTGGCTTTTTTCCACAAACTCTGCCTTACACCAACACTATTTCTAGTCACAGCAGACGGAGAAGTTAGCAACAAGGTGAGGAACATAATGAAACATTTAACCGCCGAAGTTCCAGGTATTTCCCCTATGAACTGGTGGCACTGAAAGGAAAGTGAATAACAGACTTTCATTAGCCAGGTGGCGAGACTGCAAATAAATGCTAATAAAAAAATGATTAAATTACCTTTTAACTGGGCACTTCAACAATGTTGCATGTAGTGTTGTACTTCCTGAGCGTTTCACAAGATCCACACGTTTTAACAAAGTATGGTCAAATTTGAAGAGCAGAGCTTGAGACAGGACAATCTTTCAAAAAGCTGGACCTACAGTTTCCACAATGCAACTGGATAGTGTCATCAGTTAGGCTCCCTCTACTTCATAAATGCCCACCTCTTTCAAACCTAACACCTCCAGTTTGTAACACAGGGCTTCTGGTTAAAATATAACCCTCAAGAAGAGAACCCCAAAGATCCCTGATGAGCCATAATGAGGATTTTTTAAAACTTCCCTCACCTGTCAAGAAGTACTCTATGTGATGAATACACTGAAATTCATGTGTAAAGTCAGTAGAGTGCCCATTTAAAAGTGATATGGCAGACTAGAAAACCGATGTTTTCCCAAAGGGAACAAGCCACATGATGCTTACATGATGGGAACAAAACACAAACCTGCATACATCAGGCCTTGGACCAAGTGAGTTGTGTGTGTGTTTGTGTGTGTTATCTCTCCTTTCTTTTTAGCCTAGTTTACACCAACTGGGTCACATCATGTACAGTGCCTCACCCAAAACCTCCGTCTACTGCAGTATGTGTGTGTAAGAATAGTTTTTAGGTGTGTGCATGGTACAAGCTGCGTTCACTGTTACCACCTATTTATACTCACTGGCCTGTCCCCAAAAGAGACATGATACTGGCTCTATAACGCTCACTCCTTCCTTGTTTCCTTGTTCTTATCTGACCTGACTTCTCTTTTCCCTGTGTTGAGGTGCTATGTGCCTGACGGAGAATGAAAAAGCATAAAGACAAGGAAGGAAACAGGAAAAGAGAGAGCCGAAAATTGGGTCTGACGGAGAAAAAGTTAAAATGCACAGAACATGAAATTAAACGTGACCCATGTAGTTTCCCCATGGAGAAAAATCTCTCTGTGTAGGAATGTTTATCCAGCTGGGAGCTGGTTGTCTTTTTGTTCGCTTCAGTATCCATTAATGTCTCTGTTTCTCTCTCTGTAGCTCTCATTCTTACACCACTTTCTCCTTTTTACCTCCACAATGCTGTCAAGCCATTACTCTATGTATCAGTATGTTCTCAGCTGTTTATGATAAATCCCTAGTGCTTCTTTGATTGCAGATGTGGTGAGGCTAGTTGAAACCCCATGGTTCTTGCGCTACTCAGTGCTCCTGCAGGGCTTTGGATGATCTGCTTTTTGGCTATGAAGAAAATAATGTTTAAACATGAGCTGGTGGCTGTCGATCATGCATGTGATTGAATGTACCAAGTCAGATTGTTTCAGTAGTTGTAGTAGTAGTGCAGGGGCAAGTTTTTGTGTATGCCTTATGAAAAGATGCCAAAATGTGTTTCTGCCTAACTCCTCATGGCAGTAACTGAGGGAATAAACTATTTTACTTGCAAGGATATACACTCATACTTAATGTGCAAAAAGAGGATTTAGACAAATGGATGTTGATCCTGGAACAGCAGTATACAATACCCGGGTAGCTAGATTTAAGAAGAAAACTGCATAAAATCTCTCTTGGGTAACCCAGAGTGGTTCCCTGTGGATCACTGTACATTATTTACTCTCTGTGTGGCAGTAGAGCACACCTTTTGTGCATTTGGTTCTTAATATTTAAAGGTTAATTCAAAGAATGTAAATTTGTACTTGTATATCTGAGCAGAAGAGAAACACACCCGTAGCAGTATGTTCTGAGTCAAAATGATATATTACGTTGAACTTCATTGTTTTGTTACAGGTGTTATTTACTATAGATGAAGCTAGACATGTTGAATTATTATTATATTATACATTATATTATCATATTATCTTACATTATTAATTACAGCCTTATTAATTTGTCAAATTGCTAATCATAGTTCAATATCTTGTGTTTGTATCTGGTTCTGGTTCGATACAACAAACAGTCCTTTGAGCCATGGTAAATAATAACACTTTTTCCAAGTCGTCATTAGATATGATTCAGGTGCTATTGACAACTAATACAGTGAGACACAAGTCCTCCAAGCTAAACGCTCACTGAAGTAAATTGTCCCTACTCTCTCATACAACCTATAGAAACCTCTCTAGTAATAGTGCCTCAATCGCAGCAGGTGTCTACTGAAATAGCAGTCCTAGAGCATCCTAATGGTGCCTGGCAGGCTTTTCTTGAGATTTGGTAAAATAAAGGCCAATTTAGAAACAGATGTCTCTTATAGCATGGCAGCTGGTCTAACTTTCTTTAACCATCAAGGAAACGATATGAAAACCAGTTTACAATCATGTTTGGTTATGTTTAGGTACAAGAGGTTAAGGGGTTAAGGCTGTAGTCTTAACAGACAGACAGACAGAGTGGTAGCATCTAAACCTCCTCCAGAGGGTCAATGTGAGCATTTCTAAAATGCCAAACTATTGGTTTAACAGGAAATAAATGTGTGTGCAGCATTGAATTGTAATGCAATTATTGTGAAGAAGACCGACACGTTCAGTCAGTCTACTCTAATTTTAAAAGTCAGACAAATAGTACTAGTGTGCAAATGTGATGTATAACCAGATTTATATTGACAGTACATGCATTTCCTTAGAAATACAAGCTTTTCTGAAAGTGGTGGTTTATTCTGATGCAAATTTTCATTTTATGAAATGCTAATTTGTCAGAACATTTTGCCTGTGCATCTCCACAGGAGACAAGCGGCAGTTCACCTTCAACCTCACCCACCCTGGGGATACACACACAAAGTGTTCGTATTCACTCGGACTATTTTTTGTTGTCGATAACATCTACCACATGGCAGAATAACTCATCAAAAGCCTGACCTTGGGAATGGAGGTAAACACCCGGAAACATCTTTGCAGGGATTCGGTTAGTGGTATATGAATTTAGCTGAATTTCTAGAATTCTTAACGCATGTATGCATGTATGGTAGTACTCTTCAGAAAAATTTTGCTTTATTCCCATACATACTGTAAATCAGGCCTAGGAGCATATTAAAATATGCTCTGTATAGTAGAAAGCTAATACAGAAAAATGCACTAGCATTACACCAGAGTGTGGTGTGTGTTATAAATATGGCACGGGCTACAATTAAGAAAATAAAAAAAGGTTATTATCAACATACATGAATTGACAATGGAGTGTATTTAATACATTGAAAGGTCAGTATGTGTGTCACAGTATAATGTGTGTGTGATTAAGTCAGTTCAAGTTTTCATAATTGGACAGAAAAGCTGAGCTGAACAATCATCTTTCTGCGGTTTAGTCTCTTTCTCCCTCTCTCCTTCCTGCCATCATTCTCCTTCCTCCCCTCTTTCTGTCTGCTAAGCCCAGGTGACATGATTTCACGCTCAGCTGTTGGAAGATGTTCTCATAATTACTGCTGTAAGAAGTGAAGACTAATAGATTATTTTTCTCTCCATCTCTCCCTCCCTGCCTCCTCTCTTTCAGATGGTCACACAAAATTAATTATACAGACATCATATTGTTGATAAAACTGTATTTAATGTATTAACTGCGACCGGGCAAGATTAAATGGGTTTAAAGGATAAATGCGGTCTTCTTTTTTTTTGAAAACTTGGGAATTAGCTTGTCAGTAATAATATGATGAAATCAAAGTAATTGCTGAGATCTGAGGACATGATCACACACATTTTAAACAAACCTCTACTTAACCAAACTCTTGCAAACATGGTGATTTTTCATATCTTCTGTATAGAATTCTAATGGTTAATTTTTAGGCTCTTCCTGTTTTCTTCCTCAACTCCTTCCACCCTACTTGCTTTAAATTTTTCTCACTTAAGCATTCTCCGACACATGCCCACCCCTATTCTCTCTACCTCTGCAAATTTTGCTCACTCATCTTTTACTTCTCTCCTCATCTTCTCATTCCCTCCACCACTCCATTAACCAGAGGGTCACTTTTCCAGCTGGTTAGCCCAGGCCAGATTTCCATCAGGTCGCTGACGTACGAGACTGTGCTGCCACCTGCGCGTGTGTGTGCAGGTAGACAGGTTCATTTGTCAGTTTTACTCCACTCTTGTCCTCCGGTGTAATGTCGTAATGACCCAAAGTGGCCCAGACGGACAGAGTAATGACATTTAACAGTGCACCCCCTTTCACACCCCCACATACAGTATAGTACAGTACAGACAAGTGGAAACAGTTTAGTAAATGCATGACCCTCCCTATCTTATAACTGTATAGATGTTGTTGGAGAGTCTTACTAAGAGTGTTGGAGAGTGTTTCTTTTTCTCCACTGCACTATAAGTTGGACTTCCACTTGAGAAGTGTTCTCTCTGTCTGAACATGCTTATAATACAACTGCACGTATAATCTACCAAAAAACGTATTTCACAAAAGATATTTCAAACACAGCATGTTAAAGACAACAAGGGGAAAACCTTTTTTTTCAAATGGATATTGGATTAATTTGGGATTTGCAGTCTTACTACACACATAGACATAACACATAGGTATAATAACTGTAGCAAGCATTACTTTGAAAATATGGTTGTAATTTGCACTTAAATACCAGCTACATTTTTAGGAATTATGAGAACAGATTCTTGGCAGTTGGTTGGGAAATATCCATCCATCCATCCATCCATCCATCCATCCATCCATCTTCTTACCTGAAGGGGTGCAGGAGCCAATCCGAGCTGTCAGTTGGAAAATATGGGACCTGTAAAATAAACTATTCACTTGAAATCTATGCTAAACTATAACTGAGCTAAAATGGATTTGAAACCCCTTAATTTTTTTTTTTTTTCTACAGATGCAACCTGTGTAAATAAATATTACATTATTTAAAAGCCTTCTTGGAAAAACTAGCCCCTGGGCATCCACCCTGAGCTGCAGGATCCAGTGAGCCTGTCCGTCTTCTAGTTTGAGATGACGCTTTAACAAGTTGTATGCTCACTGATTATACAGTCCAAAGGTGTAGAGACTACCCTGTTGTGTTCAGTTACAAACAGACACAGTTTGAATTTTATTTTATTTTCATGTCTACAAACGGTGAATGCATACATTTTAGTCTGGCTCCGCTTGGTGTCTTTCTGACCTTATCTGTTTTTCAGTGGCTTTTGGATCATTTGATGCTGCTCATGTTTGCTCTTTCTACCTCTTTACTTGATATTTGGTTTCATTTAATTAACTTTGCTCTTAAAATGAGATGGAAACCCCAACATTAAGATCAACTGCTCTATGTTTCTGTCTCTCTCACTCTCTACATCTCTCTTTTCAGCCATCTTTCTTTCTCTCCATTTGTCTTTTCATCCCCCTCTTTCATCCATCCTGTTTTAGATGGAAATAGGTTTACCCCCCAGCAGAACAAGAATGATTGTTATTATTAACGAGTCTGTTTGTGGGTGTGCAGGAATGCCTGCGTATGTGTTGGTGGAAGGAAATCACACATAGAAACCTCTCTGAAATGTAAGGTTATGTTTATAATTTTACAATTTAACTAATACTGTTGCATGATTTCAGAATAATTCTTGCTTAGGTGCATCCAGATGTGCGTCGACGTCTGCAAACTCTTGCACTGTTACTGTTACTACAGTAAGCTGTGGCTCAAACCAAATTTAAAGGTACACTGCAATGTCCTTTCTGTAGCATCTGACTAATAGTTTTTGAGGACATGAGAGCTTTTATCTTTTTTATCCCTTCATTGTCCTTTTGTATAAATCACCAGTGACCAGCTGAGGTGGTGAGTACAAATATGATGACTGAACCAAGATGTGAAGTGTCCCAGTGCAGCTTTAATATAAAACTTATCAACAGTTAATATCTGACTCTGCAAAGCAAAGGGTACAGCAGTGGCTGAGAGGATCTATAAAGAGAGCAATCTAGTGACCGTGTTATCTTGCAGCTGGGAGACTGTGGGTGTGGAAGGTGAATGAGGAAGCCGCTTGCGACTGAACAGTCCACCATCGTCTCCCAGGCGACTGAAGGGCACTGCTGAGGAAGAAAATAAATATGCATGCTTATAAGAAGTAAACTTTAAAGCACAATATACAGCAGTGTGTTTGGCTACTGGACGTGACATTACATACACAAAATCACTGTTGAAACACACTAGAGATCAGTTATAGTGGCTTTCAACTGATCTTAAACTTATCACGCACACAGACAGAGAGAAAGATAGAGAGAGAAAGAAACTGGGCTCAATAAATATTGTTCCAGGAGTGAAGTCATCTGGCATTTAAGAATCAGCCATCCATGCCCAGCCAGAGCGGTGTGTGTGTGTGTGTGTGTGTGTGTGTGTGTGTGTGTGTGCATGCATTGGTGAGCAGACAGGAGAGCCCAGAGGGCACAAAGCTCAGACAGAGTCATTATTTAGTGACACATAGACGACGGCGTGGCCTTAACACGGACTGCAAATGTACACATGCATGTACACACACACACACACACACACAGGTGCACATGCACTCTTTTATGCAAACGTTACATCTATAGGGCCTCAGGTGTTGGGATTTTAATGAGAAACATCAGTAATGTTACAGTACCTGTTGCTACTCACTCCTTTTCCTGCTGTTTTCCTGCTGATGAAGGAACACATGTACAACTAATTCATTAATGTTAGATTAGATTAGATTAGATTAGATTCAGTATTAGAGGTACTGTAATCAACATGCTATATTTAGTCCAAATTTGAATTAATGTGCAGTACAGGAAAATGTTTTCAAAATATTACATAGAGATCTCAGCTTTGATCAGACAATCAGATGGAACCTATTAATCCCAAGGTTGAGATATACTATATGTTCTATAATATATTTAAAAAAAATTAGTTGAGTTGGGTTTTGACTTTAATCAGGAATGGTGGGAGGAGGTTATACGTAATGCTAGCAGAGTCTCTTCTTGTGCTCGCCTCTCACTCATCCAGTTTAAAGTTGTGCATTCATTATTCAAAATCTAGACTGTCCGATATTTACCCAGATGTAGAAGATAAATGTGAACGGTGTTCTAGTCCATCTTATCATTTGACTCATATATTTTTCTCCTGTCCACGATTGCATAATTTCTGGACTGGTTATTTTGATACAATGTCTTCTGTAATGGGCTTAAGCTTAAAGCCCTGTCCGTTCGTTGCCATCTTTGGGACCTTTCCTTGCTGACTCAATTCAACTGGGTCCTACACAGTGAGAGATCCTCGCTTTCACGTCTCTGCTGGTCAGATGTCGCCTTCTTCTACAATGGGAGTCTCCTAGTCTTCCTTCAGTATCTCAGTGGATCAAGGGCACCATGATCTTTCTTTAATTAGAAAAAAATAAATACACAATGAGGAAGTGTACTGATAAGTTTTTTCAGAAGTGGCAGTCATTTTTGAACTTTTTCACCGATGTGAGTATACTGCCAGATTGTGTGCTTTGTGTGTGGGGTGGGCCCAGGGAGGGTGGGGTGTACAGTTTTCTTTTCTTTTCTGTTCTTGTTGTTCTTGTTTGAAAATGAATAAAAATATCCGGAAAAAAACATTTGTTGTTGATAGTGTAGAAACAAATAAAAAACTGTACAGCCTTATAAAAAGCACATATAAAAAGGAATGTCAGCAAAGCCAGGGCCATTAATGAGAGAACATCAGAGTGAATGTTGCATCTCTCTGTCTTTCTTAAAATGAAACCTCTATCTGAAAAAACAAACAGCCTTTTACCTTATTAAAGGGAAATCTACATGTCAGACACCTTTTCACGCTTTTTCACAAAACCAAATTGGAAATTCCTCCACTGCCCTTGACAGAAATTGTTTCAGGGGAAGTTAGAAGCCATTTGAATTTGCAGTGGTGGAAATGCACACAAAACTTTCAGAGCTCTGCATCCTCCTCTAATGAAAAACTATAGACTTTGTGTGGCTTATTAATATTCCTTTGATAATATCCAGCAGCCACTGCTTAGAAAAACAAAACTGTTTCAACATCCCCACATTTTGAGATATGTGGTAAAATTGAAATGCATTATATATGTTTCAATAGTGATATGCATATAATATATATATATATATATATATATATATAATATAATATTTAATATTTCTCTGTAAAATGCAGTGAAGTAGAAATACTGTATAATCATGAAATGTAAAGTACAATTGAAGTAAAGTGAAATATTGATGGAAAAATATCACTGCAGACATATTTATTCTTTTCACATAAGTGAAAGGGGATACAGTCTTTGCTGAACATTTTGATGATCCAGCAAGCACTTCTTATGAAGCATACTGGGCCTTTAAGCCACACTTTAGCTTTAGCTACCAACCTTCTCTCATTGAAATTATGTTCATATACAACTTATTTGCAACAGAAAATATGTTTTGTTGGAAATGTTACTGCAAGTGGAACACATTTTTTATAAATGTTAATTTTTGCATGTTGCATATATGTTGATACTGAACATGTCAGTTAAATATCCACTTACAATTCATTTTTCCCCAAAATATCAGATCTTGCAGCACAAATTCCACTTGTAGTGACTCAGTCCTGCAGCTATACAAAAGATTTTCAAAATGTAGTATGAGCTGCATAATAGACTAAAATAGACTCGAGGGAAAGTTGACTTGAAATTATTTTAATAATAACTAAACTGTACTGGGAATCCAGAGAGTGTTGGTGTGTAAAGAAGGATTTTGATGTGTTGTATACACAGTAGACTAATGCATGGTTCATGTCTGTGTGTGTTGTGCAGACATTTTGGAATGTATTATTAGAGTCTTATCCTTAGTATGACTCTGTGACCTAACCCTGGGAGAAATTGCATGGTGAAATGGCAAACGCACACACACACATAAACAAACAGACATTGCTGGAGGCTGCTGTTGATGTACACCACTCTGTGATCGTAAGCCAAGGGGGTAGGAGGGAGAAAGAGGGACAGAGAGATGCCCAGAGAGTCAGCACAGCTAAAATTACAGCCTTGTCACACCAAATCAGTGAGATGACCGTGTGTGTGTCTGTGTATGTGCATATGTGTGTACATGTGAGAGAGAAAGTGTTGTGTTGTGTTTAGCTCTGCCTAAAGACATTGGGGAAAAGTAAACAAAACAAGTATATACACACACATGAATACTGTACACACACTTGTAAGTACAAGTGCACATAATGACGTTCTGCAGTCAATAGAGATAATGTGATGGGAGGATCAGGATAGAGGACAGAGTCTCTCTTGGCCTCTATTATCTGAACACACACATCGTGGTTAATTCACTTATGATTTACTCACTTCCGAATGTACATTTTCAAATGGCTAGTCATTTGTTAATGAAGTAATTGTCAATTAAATTGTCTAGTAATTGTTAATATGAGTGACATGTTTCTGTTTTTTACAGTAAAATTTGAATCCTGTGTACTGAACTGTTTGAAAGAAATGCAAAAGGGAGTTAGACCTCTCAATCTTTGTCACTGTTATGAACGCAGACACATGTGATGCATAAGAATGTATGTGCACACACACACATTGTTAGTTAATGTGGCTATGACGCTGCCATATGCTGGAACAGGTGGTTGCTTTCACAGAACACACAGTGTTTCCTAGTTAGCATCTCCCATCACAGTTCAAAGTCACACTAACTGGGAACCATCACTCTGATGGTGATGACACCAACAGAAACAGCCTGTTCATTTTCAAACCAAATGCTGTTTGTAAGTGCTTTAACTTTTAAATATGAGCGAGATCCTGTGTCTGCCATAGGACAGTAAACCACTAATTGAAAGAGTGTCACAGTTTGACACAATTTGACCTACAAATGAAAAAAAAAAACTTAGAGAGAGCAAAATGGCTTATTTGTATTTTGTCGATGTATTGAAGTCTAGATTCCTCAGAGTATGCACGTTGCATGCTCTCTGTGTGTGCGAGTGTGTGTTGACATTGATGAACGAGCCCTACATCAGAGCAATCTGCTACCATGGCTCTATAAAATAACAACAAATCACTTCAGGAAATATGTTTTTGAAGAGGGCCTCCAACAAGTTGGAGTGCACGAGTCAATCACTGAACCCTGACAATATGTTTTGTCTTTTTTCTAAAAGAAATGAGAATATATGTACATAGATTTGGTGAACCTGATTTGTGAGCTTTTCAGTTAGTTTTGTTATAATAAATGACTTTAACTATGTTTAGTGCTGGGAGATATGTTTGAAAGCAATATCAAAACATTAAGGAATGAGCAACATATACTGTATCATTCAGTGGTGGAAAGTAATTAATAAAGTGTTGAGATACTTACTGTGCACTATACTTAACTATTTCCTTTTTAGGATACTTTATACCTCTACTCCACTACATTACTACAGTAGGCAAATATTATACAGTTACTTTTCAGATTACAATTTTATGTGTAAAATCTAATAATACAATTCATTGTTAGTATCACTTTACATTTAAAATTAGTAGTACCTCATCAATACATTTGTTCAAGGTTCAAGGTTAATTTATTGTCATTCAACATGTTAAAAACATGGCAGAACAAAATTTGTTCCCAGGCCGACATCAGAATAAATGTTGTTCTACTTATGTTTTTGATACTTAAAGGTAAGTAATTTCGTTGGTAATAAGTAAATAAGTTTACTTCTTCCATTACTGGTATCAATGCACTTGCAAACTTGCATAAAAAGGTGAAACAGCAAATGGTAACTGACCTTTATCACATTTATATTTTGTAGTTGGGAAGGCATGCTATTCATTGTTGTGCAAGCATGTTGTCATGGGACAAAAAAGAGTAACAAGTAATTTACTCTCCTTACCTAAATGAAGTATCAGCTCTACAAGTACAAGTGCTAGCGTTATATGGAACTATGCACTTGTTTACCTGCATATTTCACTCGTCATGATTTAATTTCCTGAATTATGACCGGTCCTTTGACTTTGTCTGTGTGTGTATGTGTATGTGTGAGAGAGTCTGTGTGTGGGTAAAATAAAGTCCACTTTGACAGTTACCTTGACTGTGTGCTGAAGGGCAAAAGCCTAACGTCGCTCGGCCTCATGGGAAATATTCCTGTTCTAAAACTGGAAACAGAGTGGAGATTGTTCCTTTCATCTCCCTTACCCTCCCTCCTTTTCTTCTAACTCTTCGTTCCCCCCGTTCTTTGTTCAGTCTCTCCACCGCTTTTCTCCGCTGTCTAATTCTCTCATCTCTCTCATTCTGTAGCACCTGTAATTCCTGCATTTTCCCCTAATCAGATCCTAATAGGAAAAAGCTTGCGGATTTCAGGACTAGTTAATTAAAGTTATTTTCCTCTTACCTCTAACTGTTTCTCTGAATCTCTCTTTCTTTCTCTCTCTCTCTCGCTCTCTCGAACACACACACTCATTATTTCATAGCCAGAATACACAGTTCAAAGGCCTGATGCATATTCTTATGCAGTAATTCAATGTGATCAGTGTGAAGTGCAGAGGTGATTATTGAGTGTACAGCATAGTCTGTAAGTCAGAGGTTTGGAGTCAACTTGCTTTGCTTTTGGGAATTGACATTTGTCACATTTAACACATTTATCTTTTGTAGTTTAGAAAGTGAGTAAATCCTTGCTGCTCACTGAGTGTAACACTTTTGTCATGGGACAAAACAGAGGAATAACGATGTAGCAAGAGCTGCTACAGAACTAACAGTAACATTCAGAGGCACACCATCTCCAGACTCCACTGTGCTCTCAGTACATCCTCCAGCTGGTATAGCTATAGTTTCAACAACAGCATACATTTGCATATTTGCATGTTACCTGAATGTCCAGAAGAAACAGAGCATATTATTTTTGCTGTCCGTCCAGCGTGTGCACTCAAATATAAATTAAGAAAGAAACTTGTGTTTCTTTGCGGCCCTGGCTCGATGCTTTTCAAAACTCAGTGGACTTTCCACCACTGGAAAACTGCACTGATGTCCATGTTGGTCTTAGCCATTGTCTCAGACCTTCCTTCATTTTCTGTTCTTCTGACCTTCTCATCCAAAGGAAGAGGTTTTTGTTTAAACAGACTCAAATATTATATTAGCAGGCCCCTTTTCCTCTGAGTGTGTGTGTTCTTAATTGTCTGACCAAGTGGTGGATGTCAACTCACCTGATGTTCACCATCTTGTGAAACCTGTCGTCAGACATCTTCTGGCCACCTCTTTCTGTCAATCAACCTCCCATCATTTGTCTTCTACTAACCACCTATCCTACAAAATAATTTGTCACTTTGCTCACGTGTTCGGACAATTAAGAACACACAGTCAGAGAATACAGGTAAGTTATTAGTGCACAAGCATAGGAAGAATGGCTTTGTCCCCAGCAGGGAAAGATCAATAAAGATTGTCAAGGAAGAACAGAATCAAAACTCTTCAACACAAAATCCTCTTCAAGCAAATGGAACAAATCCAGATACTCAAGTCTTCATTAATTCCAGTACAAATCCAGAAACAGAAATCTTCAAACAAAAATATCCAATATCCTTCCCTCCTCAGAATACAAGATCCAAATCCACATTCAGATACTCAGAACCAAACAGGCATGAGGTCCAGAATCATGAGATCAGAGAGAGTATGGGGACTTATGGAACCGAGGGATATGCAGAGATGGAATCGGGCAGGCGGTTTCAATCCAGGTATACATGAGAGAGGAATATTCTTTTAGCTTTTGAAAAAACAATGACTGGTTGTGACAATTATTGGGGGGGACACATTTCCAGTTTTCATAATTGTAAAAAAGTTCTCTGGTTCCCCGTGGAGATTACTCGCTTGTTCAGAATGCAAACAAACCCATTAGGGCAGATGTAAACTTGCTTTTAAAGCAAGTTCATAATTCATGTAGAAATTCTGCGTTAACCCTGTGACATTATGCAACCAGACAGTTTTGGGCTGTCATCCATCCAAACTGCTAATGCTTGGTACTGTATGAAATGTTAATGAGCGAGTGTGATATTATTCTCTGTGACCCTTCCACATTCCTGCTTTATAATTGCCCACAGTGTAGCTGCTGCCAGATCCATGTGCATGAAAAACACAGACACTAAGAAGCAAAATAGCCTTACATACATATTGTATGTCAAATTTTAAAGATGGATATAAGACAAAAGTTCGTAATTTTGGCTTTTATTTTATACTAAGCAAAATAAATTATAGTACCATTAGTATCAGATTATCCAAATTGTAAGTGAGAAGTCAAAAGTGAGCAATATAACAAATAACAAAGAGAGAACAAGTATGAATTAATCATCATAGTCAGAGTAATCTGTATATTATTAAACAGCAATATTTCAAAGAGGATATTTTTGTGATACTGCTTAATATATTGCATACATTATTGAATTTATTCCAAATGTAAAGTGTATTTAGCATTTTGCAATGAAATTCTTCATGAGAAGCATTGTTCCAGTCTTAATATCATCAAAATCTCATTGTTGTCATAAATCTGTCTTTTGTGGAAGACTACCAGGAAAGCATTACCTTGGAGAGCCAGAGAACTAATTAATTCCTTTTTCATTTACTGTAAATTGCAACCACATTCACTGAAGAGAGTCTATAAATGACCAATTGAGTATTGTCATGCAACCCCTTTTCTGTCCTCAAATATTAACACCCAATAAAATGATTGTTGTCAATTTGTCATCAGGAGCTTGGATATGGATTAGTAGGGCCATACTTCATCTCCTAGACTGTTATCATGTGCCAGACATTTGTTATCTGACTACAGTAAGTGTATCAGGTTTAGGCACAAAAAACATCTACACTTTTTACAAGTGTGTGTGTATATATAGTTTAAATATACACTTGTATATATGTATATTGTCATAATTATTAAATCTGCTAGAGATCAGTGAATTATAACGTATCGCTGACACCTTCCAGTTTTTTGGTAGGTACCCCCTCTGGAATATAATTATGGGTGTGATATTGGACATTTAATGGATTGAAAACCTTTGAAGTGGTTGGGGACAGCGCATAATGTCAGTTTATGAGTTACAGTAACCTATGTTTTTTGTGTGTGTACAGGTGTACAGTCTCATGCCACCCATCATGCAGTTGCAATACACACACTAATTACTGATTTAGAGGAACAAGACAAATGTGGAGTGGAGCGTAGAAATGACACTTTATTACTTTATTACTTGACATATCACTACCTCTGAATGTGTGTGCCACTCATTAGATTAATTTAATTAATTAAAGCTACTGTACTTTTGCGTACATTATTTACCCTTGTGGCCCCCCTGTGAACCATCTTACCTTAATCATATGCACACACATACACATATGGACAATAGCAACCTTATTAAAATACGCTTTCATTTGTGGTTTGTGCAGACTCCTTATTCAGGAACATTTTTGTCTTCTTGTCCTGAATTTTTCATACGTTTCTGTGTGTGTCTTGTTTTTGTACAAGTGTTCTATGTCGGATTCATCAAACTCTCTCTGTCCATGACATTTGATCACTGACATTTGACTTTTCCACATCATGTCTGGGATAAATTTTTCCTCAAACATGTTGCATAAAAGTAAAATGAGCTTGAAGTCTGCGCCCAGAAATCCCCAAACTAAAACAGAACTAATTTCCGCTAGACTCTGCTAGTAGCAGTAGAAGACAGATGTTAGTAGTACATGTGCCAGTTACATGTGATCAGAGCACCGCTGTAGGATAATAGAAATAAAGAGGGAATGGGCCAGGCTACATGACTTTAGACACTAAAAAGCATCTTCCCAATGCAAAGCACTCCACGAATAGGAGCCTACAGCAGGTTATTTGACAGTGTCGGGTGTTGTAATATATATAATTAAGAGTGTGATAATGCACAGCGACTTACATTTAAATCCTGACATAATGAGAACTGGGAGAGAATTTCCCAATTTGACTTAATACAGAAATGCAGAAACTGCATTCATTCTCCCGCTACCAACCAGGAGAAATTTGGGTTGTCTGTTCAGGTACAACAGGCCTGGACCTCTGGTGAAAATTGGCCAATCCCCCAAATTCTCTTAAAATGCTGGTATGTGGCAGATAATAACAAATCTGTTTTTACGAGGGGTTCTTGCATGTAGCACATTATGTTTCTCTCTCTCCTCCGATGTATACCTTACCTTCTTCTTCTATTCTTCCTTCTTCTTCCTCTGTTAAGTGACTGACTGACTGACTGATTTGCAGTCCCTTATCTTTGAGTTAGAATGAGTTCACAAAAATGCACAAATTAAAAGTTAAATGAAGAACATTTGAAGTCTTAGTTTCTTTAGGGATTAGCCTTAAAGATCAGATTTTGTTCATAATGGTGAAGCTGCCTGCAAACTAATCCTCAAATCTGCATTAAGGGGGAAACAAACTTGTCTTCTATGTTTTTGCCCTGATAGGACTGACAACAGCCCAACCAAAAAATTAATTTGAGGCCCTTGCGAGGCAATATCTCTGTCCACACTGATTAAATTAAAGTGCATGTGTGTTTTTTCTGTGACTATACATGTCCGGTGTGTGTGTGAGTGTGTGCCTGCTGTGAGACAGGGAGCAGAACTGCTTCTAAGTCTAAGTGACAACTGTGTCTACGATGTCAAGCAAACTGACGCGGGGACAAAACCTCAGGGTCACTCAGCCATCTGCTGTTGTTCTTCTTGTGTTCAGTATGTGTGTGCTTTGTGTGTGTGTGATTTTTGTATGCAAGTATCATCCCAGTGTATGCTCACAACATATTGTGTCTGTTAGCATATGTGAATATGTGCAAGGATTAGACTGTTTCAACCTGTGTGTGAATTTTTAAGATCACTGTTAGACCCTTTTTGTGTGTACACATAATAAGTATGTGCAAACAATAGATGCTGACAGTTGTATTCCTTTACCGCCACTGTTCAATCGGCTATTACAGCATAACGGCCAATCATTCTGAATGAGATCTTAATGTGACTGTGTATATATGAGTGTGTGTGTGTGTGTGTGTGTGTGTAGGGGAGTGTTATTTGATAAGAAGCTAAATGGGAATAAAGACTTTAAATTGCCTTTGCAGTTCCAGCTCAGCTGTTGAGGCTGGTTATTGGTATTACACTGATGCTGCTTCTCATAAAAGCATCTTCTGCGTGACGTAGTGAATCTGCAGCATTTATCTGGTTCCTTTAGACATGCTTGATAATCACATACACAGAGAAATTGCTTGCTGAAAATGTTACTGATCCATATACCCTATATATTGAAGGATTTGTGTATGATTACACCACTTTGATTAATCCCTGTTCTCTTGGCTGTGATGTGTAAAGATGCTTTTGATAAGGTGAAATATCTGCTAATGATATTTGAACAGACTAATTCCCTACTGCAATTATTGACTATGAGTCAGTCTCCTGTTTTGCACTTCGGTTCAGTCCTCTGAAGCGTTCTAGGTGAGTTTAAAGTAATTTAATGAATCACAGAGAGGACTCTCTTCAAAAATTAACCTAAAGAGCGCAAAGTGAGGCCCAACAGTAAACAGGCATTAGCACAAAAGAAACTAAGATAGCAAAGTGGCAGGCAGCGAGGTATCAGTAAAAACAGAACTAAACTCAAGTGAAGGAAGGTCAGCCCTGGGGTTCAGATCATAGGCAGGAGTGAAACTCAGGAGCTAAGCTGACAATCTGACACAGACAAGAGAGAAACAGGGGCTTAAATGCAAGCACAAATCAGGTGAGTGGAAACAGTTGCAGGGAGGTGTGTTCAGAGGTTATTGGTACCATAGGCAGATGAAACATGCAGTGGAGGGGAATGAGCAGGATCTGAAACACAGAGACAACACAAGGTAACTAACTAAGGAACTGAATATCCAAAATAAAAACATAAATAGAAATTAATCATGACAGTGAGTCATTAACTGTGGCCATTAATGGATTTATTAGAAAATATTTCAGTTTCAAGTGGTCCACTGAGGGAAAATTGTTAGTTAGCTTGCAAAGATATTGTTGGTTTAATGTTGTCTCTCAATGTTCAATTTGTGCGTGAGAGTCGACCACCGCCAATAAATCTTCAACCTGTGGGATATAATGTCTTTCATTTTTGTGATTTAAAATTCTGCCTGTTTGAACATCCACAATGCCAATCATGAGGGTAATAATTAGGTAAGTAAAGGTTGAATCACACTGAGTGAATTACAGTAGAAGCATGTCATACTCAATTAGCCATTGTTTTTTTATTGTCAGTTCTGCTCAACTACACACTGGCAGCTTTTCATGGTGTGTCAAAACACCTGTCAGGAAAAATGTTTTGATTTTCTAGTGTCATCCAGAACCACGAATGTGTGACCAGCAAGTCAAACACTGTAGAGCCGAGACCCACTGCATATGAAGCCTACATCATGGTCAAGGTGGTTACCTTAAGTTGGACAAATGCAGCCTGTAGCCTGCAGCTTTTCATCAAACAGTTCACTGTTACGGCTCCTTCTTGTACTGTTATTCCCTGCAATATTTTAAAGTGTTGGGCCACAATAGGGAATTTGTGTGTGTATTAACTTCAACTTAATAAATCTTTGGAAACACAAAAATAATGAAAACTAGGTTTTGAATTGGTACAAACTTAATTAAAAATTATCTGCTTAGTGGCTTAAAATCAACATGTTCCAGTGTATTACAATGAATGTCAATGAAACAAAACTCCACTGATGTCCATTAGTCAAAAATCATTTTCATGTAATAGAGCACACTACCAAAATCCATCAAAAATCGCCTTGCCTTGCCTTGCTGCTTGTCATTCCCTCTCAATGCATCTCTTTATGCACACACTGCATTGTCACTTGCTTCATGTCCTTGCTAGACCAAGTCAATCTCTGCTGCTTTTCTCTTTCCTGTCCTTGTCTTTGCTGTCACCCCCAAGTGTAAGCTAATGACCTTGCAGTAGAACAACAGCCAAGACAGCAAGAATGAAATGGAGAGAGGAGGAGGGTGAAGGAGGAGTGTCAGTGATGCAGAGATCTGACTTTTCTTTATCGTTCTGAGAGCCCTCTCTATGTCACTCTTCTTTCTCTCTTATGCTGCTTTGGTCTTTATCTCTTAGTGTACATAGATTTGCTGATTTGCCTCTTCAAACAGCTCACTAACTAGCTATAGGAGATCATCCAACTCAAAGCTTTGCACTATGTAGCCCCAACTGTAGGTTTGTGTGTAGTATTAAGTATTCTATGGATGTATATAGCTATTCCGAATTAAATGTTATATACAGTGGGGGAAATAATTGTTTGATCCTCTGCTGAATTTTTAAGTTTGCTCACTTACAAAGGAATGAACAGTCTCTAATTTTTATGGTAGTTTCATTTTAATGGAGACAGAATATCAACCAAACATCCAGAAAAAACACATGACATAAAAGTTATAAATTGTTTTGCATGTAATTGAATGAAATAAGTATTTAATCCCCTACAACCCAGCCAAAATTCTTCCCACAGATTGGCTGTGGGCCCATGTGGCACACATATTACAATCAATCAATTATTTACGGATACTCCTGATCTCAACTTGTTATGTGTATAAAGCACACCTGTCCACAGAATCAATTTCTTCCATTCCAACCTCTCCACCAAGATGGGCAAGAGCGAAGTGCTGTCAAAGGACATAAGGGACAGGATTGTAGACCTGCACAAGGCTGGAATGGGCTACAGGATCATCAGCAAGAAGCTTGGTGAGAAGGTGATAACTGTTGATGAGACTATACGGAAATGAAAGAAATACAAAATGACCATCAGTCGCCCTCGGTCTGGAGCTCCATGCAAGATCTTGTTTCATTGGATAAGGATGATAAAGAGAAAGGTGGGGAATCAGCCCAACATGGAAGGAGCTTGTTAATAATCTGAAGGCAGTTGGGACCACAGCCGACAAAAACACCATTGGTAAGACACTTCGCCGTAATGGACTGAAATCCTGCAGAACCTACAAGGTCCCCCTGCTCAAGAAGGTACATGCACAGGAAAAATCTAATTATTTGTTACTGTATGCTAAATCTTGGACGAACACCTCCTTCTCTAAGCCAGAACACTGAAGATGGGTTGTGGATGGGCATGACAATGACCCACAACATACCGCCATGGCAACAAAGGAGTGGCTAAAGAAAAAGCACGTTAAGGTCATGGAGTGGCCTAGCCAGCCTCCAGTTCTCAATCCTATAGAAAATCTGTGGAGGGAGCTGAAGCTTCGAGTTGCCAAGTGGCATCCAAGAAACCTAAATGAGTTGGAGAGTTTCTGTAAGGAGAATCCCTCCCGAGATGTGAGCAAATCTGGCGACCAACTACAAGAAATGTCTTACCACTGTGCTTGCCAACAAGGGTTTCTCCACTAATTTGTAAGGCATGTTTTGCTTCGGTATCAAATACTTATTTCACTCAATGACATGCAAATCAATTTATACATTTTATGTCATGTGTTCTTTCTGGATTTTTGGTTGATATTCTATTTCTCTCCATTACAATGAAACTACCATAAAAATTAGAGACTGTTCATATCTTTGTAAGTGAACAGACTTACAAGTTCAGCAGGGGATCAAATAATTATTTTCCCCACTGTAGGTGCAAAGCGAATCCTCCAAGAATTTTTTTTTCCCTTAGAGAACAGAAAAGATCTTTTCCTCATTCTCCTCATTTGTCTTTGAGAAGATAACAGGGTCAGGGATGAAAGAATGTTGGAGGAGGAGGGAAGAAGAGAAGCACAATGGAGGAGAAGAAGAGACAAATAAAAGTTGACACAATAATAAGACGGTGACATTGCAATTCCCTGCCTGAGAACGCTTGATAGTGTGTGCCTGTGTCAGTACTGAGTGTGTGGCCTTGTGTGTGTTTGCGTGCATGTGTGTGTTCTGTATGTCTGAATGTACTGTGTGCTGTTTGTGAATGTAGCTTGTATTGACTGTATATTTGACTGTGCATGTGTATGTACTCTACATGTATGTGTGTGTTTAAAGAATCACTGTAGTCGGCAGTGTAGAATGAACAGTGCAGATGTGTTTGTAAGCATGAGAATTTGCTGTTTGTGACTTTATATTTAGTTTTGAATGTGCATGTATTTCCTGTGTGTGTGTAAGTGTACAGTAGGAGTGTGTGTATTTGTTTTCCACAGTGCTATTTTTAACATCACAGAGGCTGGTCTTTTACTCCAAATAGGTCACAAGTGATGATCTGAAATAAATACAAAACAACAGTGAGAGGTTATTATTTATGTATATGGGTGCACGTGTGTGCCACATGTTCACATGCAAAAATATAAACTAGTAAATGTAAATACACATGAGCCATACTGTAAACTCAGACACAGATTTAATCACACATGTGCGCTTACAGAAAGTGTGAAATACTGTACTTGAGATCAAACATGTTGCTATTTTGCCATTTTGCCATTTTGGTGCCAGTGCATCAATGTGACTGGTATGTTTTTTATTATTTCATAGTTTTCTTCCTTTGATTTGACCCTTTATTGTGAGGCACTGTTTATTGTTTGTGACATTCTGTCATGCTAAAGATACTGATAATAGTTTAGTGGTACATACGTATGATGAATTAATGATACAGAGGGTTCTATACAAGTACCCACAGCATTGTAAAGATAAGTAATAATCATTCATAAAGGTGGTTGATCTTGGTAATGTGACACAGGCATTCTGTGATTTTGCCCTTCTTTCCTACTTCTCTTTTAATTCTCTACACGTTTACGAGGTGTTAAACGTGAATGGCAAACAGTATATTAAGTAACTTGGCGAACGTTAGCAGCAGTCATTCTTAAGACAAACATTAATTCTTACTTAACCTCACCACATTTATTTAGCTGCTAATTCAGACGTCTTTGTGCCTAATCCCAACCACATCGCTGCGTTTGCGTAATTGTTGTGCAGTGTTTTTGACTATTTAGTGTGAAAATAAGCGTTACACAACGCCATTTTGGTGCCAGTGCACGAGACAGCAGCTGCCCTTTTGGCACCTGACAAACGGCACAGCTGCTGTGGAGCATTGAACATTACGGTATGGTTTGGGAACTGTTCTCTAAAGGACCGTAAAGCCCTGCAGAGGGTGATCAGGGTGGCTGAGCATTGTGTCAGATCTCCTCTGCCCTCCCTGCTGGACACCTACAAAAAACGATGCAGGTCCAGAGCAACAAAGATAATTAAGGACTCCTTACACCCTGCAAACTGTCTGTTCCGCCTGCTGAACTCAGGCAGACGGTTCCGTTGCCTAATGTCCAGGACAGAGAAACTCAGGAAGAGTTTTTTCCCCCAGGCCATAAGGCTTCTCAATTCAACCTAGTTCTGGTCCTTCTGTACACTCATGTATGTTTGCACTGGAATTCACATATACTGCACATGTTCACTTTACTGCACAAATAAGTTTAGTCTGTACACCATCTCGCCATTGCACTATATTTAGATTGTATATTTGATTTGATAGATTGTATTTATATATTGTATTTTTTTTACTCCTATTTTACTTTTTACTTTATTTTCTTCTATTTTTGCACAGTCAAATAGGGTGACTCAGAAACACATTTCACTGCAAGTTGGACTGGTATAACTGTGTGTGTGATGAATAAATCTCTTGAATTTTGAATTTTGAATCTGGTAGCTTACCATTTGTTAAAGGGAATTTGTAGTGACAGAAGTATTATCCACCACAGAGATCTTTGTTGACAGCCTCAGCAGTAAGTTTAGTATATTTTTGTCTGTGTGATGACACTAATTCTAGTTGTAATTTCCATGGTCACAATCTCAAGGCCTAGAAGACTAGAGGACATTGTGGTGACCTGTTTTTTGCTGAGTTTTAGTTCTGCCAGCTTTATCAGGCTGTGACCTCTACTTTGACTTGCAGCTGTGTGATGCAGTTATGAAAATAAGCACCTGTAACAGTGCAGCCACAGTATCCACAGAGAAGAGGAAGCTGAGCATCTGAGCATGAAGGTGGAAGGCATCAAAACTTGTTTACCTCTGTTCTTAAAAAAAGTGTTCTCAGGAAATCAGAATGGTATATTTAACAATTAGTGCAGATACAATTGTTCTATTAAAGTTAATATTAATGTAAATAGCATCTAATATGCATCCTTCTATTTCTAAGAATCCACCCACTTGTCTCATAACTCCCAGCTGATGTTCTAAAAAGGCTAGGAACAGAAAAACTCAAATTAAAGGAATAGTTTGACTGTGGCTGTGGCTGTGTCTCTAGAGGTAGAACAATCGTCCACTAACTGTGGGGTTGGTGGTTCCCAGCTCCTGGACCTGCACTGAATACTCTGGAGAACAGGCCTAACATAAAAGTGAGTATTAAAGTGAATATTAAGAATCATTTATCAAGCAATTAATTCAATAAAAACAACAACAATATGGTGTTATGATTTAATGTGGTTAATAATAACAATAACACAGTAATGCAATATTTAAAAAGGACTTTAATAAAGTTACAAACTAAAAACATACTCGGCAATCAGCAACTATAGCAACATTTTTCTGCTCCTTGTCACCTGAAAAGTATGTTCCTATGCAACTAAATTGAAAACACGGTTATGTTTTTGTAGTGAATGTAATGATATTATGCAACACATTTCTTTAATGAATTACATATTACATTGATTAGCGGAAAGCGAGTCACAAGGAGGTGGTTGGGGTGAATGATGAGTACCATGTGTGCTTATGTTTAGATGAGAAAAGCACTTACAGAAAGACTGGTTTTGTTTAATAAACACGTTATGTGTGAGGTGCAGTTACATTTCTCTTTATTAAGCCAGACCACAATCTTCCTCTTATCTTAGACAAGTACTGTGAGTACCTAAACAGAACCATAAAAAAGTTTAACAGCACAGTCACAAAACTGGATGTTGTATTGCAAGATGGAATATTTTGAGAACTGAATGTTGCAGATATTGTGGCAGAAAAATCTACTGTCTGGAAATATCTTATTGATATGGTCAGTATCAATGTATTTGCAGCTTACTGTTTACATTAATTGTCAACCTATGCCATTATGTCGATAGAAAATATAATCTGGTTGCAATTACTTAATTCCTACAAAAAGGGATTTGTGATTACTTCAGACAGGCATGTTGTTGATTTAGTATAATCTGTGAAAATTGAGACTATGTGAGAAGGTTTTGGTTTCACTGCCAAAAAGACCAGGTTGAAAATGGGATTCAGGGGGAAAATGGTATTTATGAAAATAGCACAATGACATCACAACAACAACATGACCTGTAGGACTTTAAAATTTGATCTAGAACCACACATTGAAAATAAATATCTACCACCAAGCCACCTCTTCTGTCTTAGCCATCCCATTTACTGTATATATTTATGTCAGTTCTCTTCAGAATTGTCTTATTTCCTCACAACCTGAAACAGCATTTATCACTCTTGATCTATTGTGTGGAAACAAAGAAATGTAGCGATGAATAAAACATAGATGTGGTTTGGCCTAAATTAATGTTGCATAGCCAACTTTACAGAGGTAATTCAGGCACAAACGAATTCAAGCACAAACGTTAGAAAATGCTGGAGACAGAGTGAACTGTCATTACAATTTAAACCCATTAAGTTATGCTTGAGGAAACTTGTTTGTACTCAGATAAAAAACAAACCTAAGTTCCGCTTTCTAGAGTCATACCTATTTACACTGAAACGTCATCAGACTATCAAACTATACAAGAAAACCTACATTTAAGCTTAGCTTTAGTCGATAAAATTCACTCAGTATGTTTTGTCTTTGTTCTTTCAAACTTCAGCAATCTGCTGAATTAAATATGACTTCAATTCAACTGATTTTAGGCTAAAAGAAAAAGCTGTTAAAGCTACATAAGACAGGTTGTATGATTAAAAATGCTGCTACTCTAATGTTGTTAATTTAAGCAATATGTCCAGACATGAAAGAGGATAAAACAATGAATTCAAACTTAGCAAATCCAATTCATTCTATCTGTCCAATTTGTGCTTTTCTATAATGCTATTCTGTGAATCCTCTCACTTCTTTGCAGTAGCCATTTTGGGACATTCAGAGGTGATAACAGCAACACAGGAAAGCAGAAGATAATCAACATTAGCACTGTTTTATGTTTTTTATTGCTAACTGGCTGCATCTGTTTCCCCTGTGATTTTGGTGCTTTTATGAATGCTATAGTTAGCACAGCCGCAGGCTGGATGGCAGATCATCAAGGTGAGAGATGAGTTTAGAGCAATCCCTTTGACCGAGTGATGGGGAGAAGGGCAACAGATATCAGATTCTGCATATTGTGGATGTAACTCCCAAGTGCTGCAGATTGGTCAACAGAAAAAGTTTAAACCAGTTAGTTTTGCCAGACCTTGATCTGACCATTATGTTTCACAGCGTGTGAAATGAATGTTGCAGGTTTCTGTCAATTAATAGCTAGTGTCTAAAAATATGAGCTACAGTTTTTTATCCTCTTCATAGCTGTATTAATCCCAAAGGTGCTTGTCACTAGCCAGAGTCTGCCATGTTCTGGAAGTGTGATCAGTGGAGGGAGGTAAATCCTAGCTCAGTCTGTGGCACTTTTTCTGTGAGAACACCTATGTGTCTATGTGTTCAGTTCACCTGTGTGTGTGTAAAAGACAGAGAAAGAGAGGAAAGGAAATAGAAACTGACAGGTGGTAATGTCGGCCATTTTATCACCTTCGTCTGTGTTTGTGTGACAGTGCAAGTCAACAGCTTAGCATATTTATCTCTTGGGAGTTTGTGTGTGTATAAAACTGACAGTGAGCGTTTGTACAAAGGAGTATCCACACAGGTGTACTTGATTTGCTTCTGTGAATTTGTATCTTGTGCTTTAACTCGTGCCTGATCACGGGTTTGCATGTTTCTCCTTTGGTAGAAGGACATACATCCCCTCAGGGTTTGAATACAAAATGTGGCTCTTTCAAATGTAACCTATTTTGATGTCTGCACACACACACGTAGACACACGCAGCATGTCAGAAAGTTCACCACACTGACAGCAGGACTGACAGAAGAAGAAAATAAGGATGACATAGAGAAAGAGAGGGAAACAAAAGCACAGAGAAAGACGAAAAAGAGAATGGATTAAAGACATAACACAGAGGACGGGTCCAAAGTGCAAAACACGAGTTAAGCTGTCTGAGTGAGTTTAAGATAATTGAATGAAAGATGGATAGGAATGCAGACGCTGTTCAAAAATGAACATAAAGACCACTAAGTGAGGCCAAACACTAAACAGGCATGAGCCACAGACAAAAACCCAAACTCAAGCAAAGCAAACAGATCGTAGGCAGGAGTGAAACTTGGGAGATACACTGACAATCCAGCACAGACAAAGAGTGAAGCAGGACTCAGGTGAGTGGAAACAGGTGCAGGGAGGTGTGCTTGAGGTAATTGGTACCAGGCAGATGAAACATGCAGTGGAGGGGACTGAGCAGGATCTGAAAATAAAAACATGAACAGAAATGAATCATGACACAAAATGATTAATTACAATGTTCTGATTTCCTTCTCTGTCTCCATAATTGTAATATTAAGGTTATGGAAAAACTTTGGAAAAGCGATTTATATATTTATTTTATATATTATTTATATAAAGCAGTGCAATGCAGCCTGTAAAAAACTGAGTTTAATCGAGCTCTCCTCTGACCCAGTGTCCAGCCTTATTTTGGAGACAATGATTTGGTACCATATTGGAGGACTGTTGTATCAGAATGCATTAGCATACGTACAGCTGTACCTACGAGCCGGTACATGTATTTAATGTTTAAGTGACATCTTTGCACCATATTGTATATATTTGTGGTCCAGACTGGGCTTAAAACACATGGCTCCTTGCTGTTCCACATTGTCAACATAGTTTAAAAGTGCCACACTTTCCAAATAATAAATGCAACAGTTATAGCTCACTTAATAAATGCTGTTATTTTTTAAATTGCTGATAAGTTAGCAGGGCAGCATGGAGGTGAAGTGGTTAAGCCAGCTGGCTGCAGCTTTCCTGTGGGAGTTTGCATGTTTGCATGTTTGCATGCTTCGGACTCTGTTCATTCCTTGCTTTTTAAGTTTAGTTCTGGACTGGGTTTTGTATTTTTGATTTGCTCTTCATTCTGGTTGTTTATTCATGCCCTGTTTTATGCTTCTTCTTTTTTTCTACCTGCTTTTGTGCCGTCTATTTTCCTGCTCATGTTTGTCATATAGTTTTTCATTTTTTGTTCCTCATTAGTTATCACTCTTATTAGTTTACAGTTTTTCCTTGTGTCATTTATCCTCCATTTGCAGTGATTTTCGGTTTGTGTTTCTTTGTATTGCCTTAAGTTCATATAAAACCCCTTTTACCTGGACCTTGTTCATTTTGGTGTGCACTTGCGTCCAGCATTTTGAATAAGCCTTCACGTAAGTGTATATAATGGAAGGATGAAAGCAAAACAACTAGCATCATTTTTATATCACTTAAATAAGGTGGAATAAGAAAGAAAAGAAAGGTGACAAACATGAAGATCACAGACACACATCAAATAATGAACAATGAATTGTTGATGGTTTCTTCTTGCCATTTTTTTGTTTTGCTCGTTTTCTTTCACCCACTGTATCTCCTCCTGTCCTTCAACCTACATTATTCTCAGATTCTTACCATCCCCTAACTTCACTATCTCCTTACTTTATCATCTGTTTGCTCTCTCTTCATCTCTCCTGCTGCCTCCACTCTTTTCCTTTTCTCCACCTCCAAGCAATGTTTCCAACGTTGCTCGCTCCTGCCTCTTTCCCCAGTTTTCTGTCTCATCCTTTTAACTCTGTTTTTCTACCACCTCATTCCCCATCCGCCCCCTTTATGGCCAACTGCTGCTTATATGAAGTTCATGTTGGAAGTTGAAAAGTTGAACTGATTGGTCAGGCCATCACACAGTTGAATGTGCGCACACACACACACACACACACACACACACACACACACATAAACAGAGAGAGATAAGGAGCTCTGCTGTGTTCTGCTTCACTTCCCTAAAAACAACAATTGTGGCCAGGGGCAAGAAGCTGAGCCTGATGTTATTATACTCCAATGAAGAACAAATTTACAATTTACAATTTACAAATTTACAATTTTAAACATTTTCTGTGCAGAGCCACTCATACAAAGTAATCACTGAAGAATAGCTCAGCACTGGTGTAACATTGCTACAATTACAGTTGTAATAAAGACACATAGTGGTATTTCCCAGGCAGGACTGAAAATGAAGGAACTATGAAATCTGTGATTCTTTTCCTTTTCTTATTGTCTTTTTAGTAAAAGATGAGTAGTGATTGTGCAGAAGAACGCAAAGGAAGTAAGAGACAAGGAGGTATGTAAAGAAAACATAGGGGTTGCTAGAGGAAGCAGATGATTTTTCTCATTTCCTTCCTGCATCCACCCCTATGTTTCCTTTTATTCCCTTCTTCCCTCTCCTCTTCCACCCCATCCCTGATGAGATGCTTTCTGACACTGCCACTGGCTGCAGGTTCCTCTAGCCATCTGCAAAACACACATACACACACAAACACACACAAATGCAGTTTAACTGTAGCATTTTACACACCTGACACATAGGTTTGTTCATACACTGATTAGCCAGTGTAGCAAGCTCATTATAGGATGCACGGTTTGTTCTGAAACCTGTCAATCATGGGAAGCATTAATTTTTCCCATGCTGACCCCTGTAAACCACAACATTAACACCACCAGATGGCATCAATGTTGTGGCTGATCATTGTGAACATGTACTGTACAGGAGAAAACTTCACTACACTCCACATCTTTATACACAAGATTAATTGGACAGTTACCCAATACTCATAATTTTGCCTCTGTGCATCACCACAATGAATTTGAATTGGACTGTAATTCCTACCTGCTTTATTCAATATTTTTTGAGTAAATACTTAAAATTTCCTTGAAACTTTGAGCAATTGAGATCTTTAAGACTCACAGTGTGACAACAAAAATATTTTTATTGTTTATTGTAGTGTTACTTTCAAGCTGTGTTTCCTGGTATTCATTAATTATGACTGTGTTTATAAATTCCAGTTTTACCTTACTGTTGGCCTATAATTAGTTCCACTTTGCCAAGATTCAGTCACATGCTAGGCTAGCTGCTATGGTACTAAATGATGTTACTGCATTTTACTTTAATTGGGCAAGCCGTTTGTGAGGACCCAGGTGAGATCAAGATCATATGCCACCAATGCAAAAACATACAGTACACTGAATCACTTTACTTTACTTTTACTTTACTTAACTTGGCAGACGCTCTGAATCACTGTGTTTTATTTGATTGATTGGTTGCTACTGTGCAATATAAGCACGTAAAGAACCAGTGAAAATTATTGAAAAAATACCTGCTAAAAAGCAAAGTCTTGGATAACAAACATCCCACGTCTCCCAGAACTTCTGGGAGTGTCCTGCATTTTAATAGTGGCTCCCGGACTCCCGCAAATTATACAAAAACCTCCCAGAAATCAGATATTTTCTCTCTTCTTATCATAACTCTACTTACTGTACTCAGGAGTACACCGTGTAGCATTCTTCACAGCAGAGTTGCGGAGGAGTTCAGGGATTCAGGGAGTGTGGAATGTAGGTCTCCCGTGTCTCTGAAACCTTTTATTTTGAAAAACTTCATTAAATGCTCTTTTAAGTTAGTGTGTGTGTTGTAATTATTAAATAGTTGTATTTAATCTGATGCAAGAAGAAAAACAACAACATCAAATCAGCACTGGCTATTGACGACCACTAGCCAGTAGTGTTTGAGTGAATGTCGCTCAAATGCAGCACTATTAAGAAGTTAGTGGAGTCTAAACCTCCCCAAATGGAAAAGCCTAGCTTGAAATGTTATGTTATGAATTAGTTGGCTTCCTGATTGTTATGCGGATGGATAAGCTAACGTATGTTATTTTATTGAGAGAGGCAGCTGAGAGACAGAACAGAAGACACAGAAGAAGTCTTATGGCATTGAGAACAAATGTCTTAGAACGATGTCTTTCTGAAGCATGTTACTCCACTGGCACTTGTCTTGTGGCACTGGTGACTTTATCACAAAGAACAAACTAAGTTCTTGCATCAAATGAACATCCAACCATCCATCCATTTTCCTAACCAGCTTGTCCTCGTAAGGGTCGCGGGAGTGCTGGAGCCTATCCCAGCTGTCATCGGGCAAGAGGTGGGGTACACCCTGGACAGGTCGCCAGTCTATCGCGGGGCTGACATATAGAGACAAACAACCATGCACGCACCTACGGACAATTTAGGAGTCACCAACTAACCTAACATGCATGTATTTGGATGGTGGGAGGAAGCCGGAGTACCCGGAGAGAACCCACGCAGACACGGGGAGAACTCCACACAGAAAGGCACCTGGAACACGGGTCCTTCCCGGGTCCTTCTAGCTGTGACACGACAGTGCTAACCACTACACCACCGTGCCGCCCCCTCAAATGAAAATAAGTAATTAAATATTTTGTTAATTAAAGTGTTAATTAACTATTTTAATCAAACACTTCCTAGTCTACAAAAACTATTAGAAAAACATGTTTAATGTGGCTGAAGTAGAAACATCAGTGTTACTGAAAATCAATCTGCACTAATCTATAAATGAATCAGAGTAATTATTACAATATATAATGTTGTCCACAGCTACATTATAATTATAAATATGTATAAAAATCTGTTAAGCAAATCCCTGCAGCCTTCTGAAGGCAAAAGGACAGATGTGTTGATAAATCCAGTATCCTCCTACTGTGTTTACTCTGATTAAATCATGTAGTAGTTGTGACTGTAGGCTACTAACCACAAACTTATCTAACTTTATATTCTATTTCTGTGTTGCTTTAAGTCTACTAAATTATAGGTGGCACGGGTTGGCATGTGTAAAACCAACCCTAAAATCTAAAAACCCTAAAAAAGCTCCCCTTGTGGACTATCTGTGAGTATATTAGTGATCTAAAATCAGTTCTGTAATGTGCCACACAGCAATGCTTCAACAGTAATTAATATCTTGCAGCAAATATTTGCAGTTATTTTTCACGTGCTCTGTACTTGTTTATTTATCAGGCATTTGATGTTTGCGATGGGAGTCACAAGAAGGAAGCGAGAGCTTGATGGCATAGAGCTTTATACAGACTAATACTGTTACTTTGTGTTGTGCATACTGTTTTTGCCACTGATTAGTCAAGAACTGTCTAGAATCACAAATGATATGTCATTAGTCATGGCAGTAATCAGCTCAGAGACATCCTAAACACAGCTGTTCCAGTTTTCTCAAAATTCAGTCAAGTGTCTGTAGAGAGAGGTAAGAGAACCAATTCACTCTCTTATGCTTAAAGAATTATTTTATATCGAAAGGATGAGATTTTCTCATTTACACTAATTGCCCTTCAACTTGCTGCTTCTACTTATGAGAAGAAGGTCTGACAACCTTACATGAATGGATTTGCGTATTGTGTTTCACTGTAGTTGTAGTTATAGTGATCATAACAGAAACAAAAAACACAGCTACTGTGGGAGCAAGTTGGGAGTTAGATACAATAAGTGCTTTTAGTAAGTATTTTTAACGGGTTTAATAGTCACTCCCTATATGTGTCTCACCTTATAAAAGCTTGTAGTTTATAGCCAGGACTAGATTTGGAGCTGGAGATGTAAAACTCTGCTCATGCTCGTGCTGGCTCTGGTCCAGTTGAAGACATAGCTCTAGATACATATCTGATCAGAGTATGCCTAGAACATTTTCTATTTGTTCTCAAAACTCAGCATGTCTTGAACTCTGTTCTTTCAGGGTTCCTGTCAGTGTAGATATCTTAGACTTTTGACTGTGATGAATTTCTCCCTGGATGATTGTTGATATTTTAGATAGCTGAAAAATGTTCTCCTCTCAGGCACCTTTGTAACTGAGCTGGAAATATCTTGACGCGATATTACTTTGTATAAACTTGTACATCCACACTAGCGTTTAGAGAAATTTATATCTGTTTTAGGAATTGCACAGATGTGAACATACATTTCTGACTGTGAAGCCACATTTGATGCAATAATGTTGCAAGCCTGTTTTTGGGTGAATTAAGCCATCATCTTATCAATCCAACAGCAGAGATTCAGGATTACTTCTGTTGTTTCTATCTGTAGAAACAATTTCACCATGTTTGGATTCAGCAGGACATACTGTAGTTTTATGCATTTGCATGAATCTCACCAGAAATCACAATAACTACACAGTACCTGTATTTCCATGTTAATATATGGGATTCACTCTCTATTCTTTTCAGTCTGTTTTTTACATAAACACAACCATACACACACACATTTCTGAGAAGAACATACAGTACATACATGCATTCGGTCAGTAGGCTGAGCTGATTATGCATGACCTCTCCAAATACCAGCAAAATGCCAACAAGAAACACACAGAGATTTGATATGTTCTAAATGCACTGGGCACCATTGAGGGACACACACACTGACATAGAAAACTGTATATAGATTAGCTACGCATGAGTTGCACATGTACACTATGCTTCAATGTGTTAGTAAAATTTCTACTTAAAAAAGGCTTGGAGGCAACTTCAACTGATGTTTGAAGTACAAAGACACACATATTTATTGTATACAAGCACACATAAACATACAAACACAGAACGTAGACATGCTTGAACTGTCATGACTCGTGTCCTATTTTGCTTAAGGTTGCCTTGTGTTTCCGTTTTTCCCTCCTGTTTTTCACTGCTCTCTGTCCCCTGGACTCAGTTTCCCAGTATCCCCAGCTCACCTCAGTACATCCTGTTTTTCCCTCATGGCTCCAGTACTCATCAGGCTCGTTCGAGATTAAGAGCAGGCGGAGGAAATGGGGGGAGTGGTTAAAAGTCGCTATTAAGTCGGACAGTTTTTAACTTTTCTAGCAGCATTTCTAGCAGCTGTTTGTACTGGATGTTGCAAATATTCACATCCTGTGTGGTCGGATGCAGAAAAAATAAAATATTATATTATAATCTATCACGTAATAGTCTAGTTTGAGAATAAAAACAGCTTTTCTGATAAGTCACAACATTTATTCTGTTAAACAATCATTCTTCATAGTGAAAACTCTAACAAATCAAATGTTTCAAAGTAAATGAAAAAGGAATTTTCCCAATCAGATCTTAGATCAGGTGAGAGACAGCATTTCCCATCATGCCATGAGGTCTTGCAGTCGGTGGAGAGCAACTGCAGCGCCTGGATCCAAAATCTGTGGTCGTCTTGTTCTCACGAGGTTGTTGTTGCTTACCTATGCATGACGTCAGAGCAAGTCGGACAGAAAACTAACCGCCATGCACCGTGTGCCGATCACCGATGATCAAATCTGTGCAGGATTTGCTCATCTGGACCAAGCGTAATATCACCACCTGTTTTAGTCATGTAGTTAATCTAGGCTCCTATTTCATAAAAACCCTGCACTCCCAATCTGTCTTTTCCAGTTTATCGTGCCTGCTAACCTGCTATCAGTACCGACTCTCCCGCATTATACTTCATGACCTGATCCCCTGTGTATGACCCTGTGTCGGACCCGACCCTGTTTTCTGCCTTCGATCTCCATTGGTATCGTGAGTCTGTCATCACTGAAACTACTCTGATCCGACTCTTGGATTTTGGCTCTGTATGTGGATTTTGGACCTGTGCTCTGATCTCTCCCTGTGACTGCATAGTGAACCTGTTTCTGTACCTGGACTCGTCTCTGCCTCGTTTCTCCCAGAACCTGAACATCTGGACATTGGACCTAACCCCCTGTGAGTTATTAGTCCCTTGGCCCCAGTCCTCAGAACCTGTTTAGACTCTGGACCTGGCCCCGTTTGTATTGTTCCTGACCTGTCTCCTTTTTTACAATAAGTATTGTAAAAAACTGAGCTCAGGTACATCCTCATTTGTCAAATGGACACACGCACACACACATGTACACACATGTACACACACACGTACATACACACACACACACGTGCATACACATACACCTTGGGATCCCTAGCAACTACTACGGGAGTCTTTGAGAGAGAGTCTCTTTCCCATGGAACGACAACGGCAGTTCTCACAGTTGTTTCAAGTCAAGTGTAGTTTTGGGATAATTTCCTTTGTACACAAATAAAATATTCCCGGTCACTTTTGACTCGGAACTCAACAAGTGTTACTTTATGTGACTGTATAAAAATTTTAAATGGTTTCAAAACAAATGTCCTTGGTAACTTTTCACACAAAGTAGTCTGTGATAAACACTATACTATGTTTCGTCTGATTATTTCTTATAGTCAAAAATTATGTTTTTTATATAATATATATAGTATAGTATAAGCTCAGATCAATGAGGCATACAGGCCATAAATAACAAATAGAAGTTAAAAACTAACTGTAATGTTCCCAAGATCTCAAGTTGATAAAAACATCTAACACAACAAGTAGTGATAATATATGTAATGTTACAGTTTTTATGATGAGTCTTGATGGAATGGTTATTTTTGACCAGGAACACAAAATTGTTTAACATGAAATGAACACAACATGAGGGTTAACTCAGATGTATTTATTTCTGTTTTACCTCAGAGAATCATGGTGCTTGTTATGTCTCTGCTTATTGTGTGTCTGTGTGTGCACATTTGTGTGTGCATGTGTGGTATTTGGCTTACTCACTCACCCCTCTTGTTTCCAGAGAGCGATTCTGTTGACTTCTAGTGTTATGGCTGAGTTTACTGTAGGTATGTGTCTCTCTGGACAGTGTATCCTTGTTTATGTCTTTAAGCATGTATATTAGTTTGCATAGATCCTTGTGTGTGTGTGTGTGTGTGTGTGTGTGTGTGTGTATTGGCTGTGTTAGCTAATGGGTTTTGTCAGTGTGACTGAATTGAACTGAGGTCAACACAGCTGATTAAGGAGGAAAATCTGTCACTCTGCTGCTCTGCCTACATTTACCACCACATAGTCTACCTCTCCATTCTAAGCTTCCACTTAACTGGTGCTCAGATTAAAAATGTGCTGCTTTCAGTGACAGACAGTAAATCCACTGCCTCACAATATTAAAAGTTCTAATGTCTACAGGCAAAATAAACATCTGAACTGGTATTAGTAGATGGAGACGGATGGCAGAAGTCTTATACTTAAGGAGGGACATCTTGGGGTTCAACCCTATTTTTCTCTTATTGAATTATTCTGTATTAGCTTGTTTCAGCTCTCCAGTGATGCTATATCATACACATACACATTTCTACACAACTATGTTTTTATAGGTGTGCCTTTCGACCAAATCTAACTAAAGTAGAAGTCTTGTGCTTCTGTGTTTACATATTCCTCCACATTTCAGCTATATTTATAAGTGCGCAGGCGTGAGCCTTGCAGCAGGCTGTTTTCGCAGTCTCTCTCTTTGTGATGTCTTTTCTTGAACTTTTAAA
>JAUMHL010000029.1:17520215-17530235 GCA_032362345.1 Sandelia bainsii
TATCTATCTATCTATCTATCTATCTATCTATCTATCTATCTATCTATCTATCTATCTATCTATCTATCTATCTTAACACATATCTGTTTCTGTTTTTCATATTACATCAACATTGCAAGGAGTTCTTGTGTGTTGTATGCATATTTATTGTCTATCCTCCCATTGCGTCATCTCACAGCAGGGAAGTCACGAGTGCTACTGCTGCTGCTGCTGCAGCAGCTGGCCTTGTCAGATTGAGATGCACTACTCACTACAGTCTACTGGGGGCAGTATGAGCCATACATTACTTGCTTCTATCTAAGTGCAGCAGCAGCAGCAGTGTAACAGCTGGGTCTTTGCAGAGTTTGTGTGTATCTCTGTTTTTGGGTCTTGGTGTGTTTTAAGCAAGCCACAGCCAAAGCAATGGAAAAAACTACTCCCTTTTGCACCACTCAGAATCAACACTGCTGTGCCAAATGCATACTTTAGTTATGTGTTATTAAAATCTTATTGTTTATACTAGTCTTTGGATGATTTTTCATGGTGCAGATTTAAAAATGCTACATTTTAAAATGCTATATATAAGGGATGGGCATTTCAACCTGGGAACTATTCAAAAAATGTAACATAGTAACTTTAAATATTTGTTTTTAAAAACTGTAATGCCTACTCGAATATGATAGAAATCATTGCCCATCCCTGCTACATATCACACTTATGTGGCAATTTCTGAAGCAGTTTTTAATCTTTTGCTTTGATGTCTACTATGCCTCTTGTATTGTTTAGGTGGCCTTATTGTTAGAAGCCCTCATCTTGGCAAAGGTAGCACTATGCTACCTTTGAGCTACACATGAGCCCTTGCCAATCCCCTCATGTCACCCCTCAGTGTAACATAACTGCTCTGCTTTGAACTACTAGCCACATACCAGAGATTTTATGTCACAATCAATCAACACATGAATAATTAATGTGGACAAGGTTGTCAGTAAAGACCTATGAGATGCCCGGGGGCAAAATTTATCAATGATTATAAATTTAAAGTCATTAGTTTCTGCCAGTCTGCTGTCATTTGCCTTCAACCTTCACAGATGACATACTGAACACATGTTGGTCAGAGAAACCATCCTGTGACTATCTCAGAATTAATTGAGAACATCTTAACAAGCAAAGTGGATCTCAGAGGTCAGTTCCAAGTATGACGTCATGTTTGATCTAGTAGCAAATAAACCACAAAGGATCCTCTTTATTTATTTTTTTCTCATAGGAATGAGGTATGCTATACCGGGGTAAATATACTTCCTGGTCCACAGTGGAGAGTAGTGTTGCAAAAATGTGCCATATATGCAGGTTACTTCCATCAAGTGAGAACAATGACGGAATCTGGATTACGTGTAGAGTAGAATAGAATAGAATAATAGTATAATTACTAGAATTAGTAGAATGCAATCAACTATGCCTGATTACAACGGAGACTAAATAGGTTTTGACAATCAAATAGGCTTCATGTGAACCAAGACTGCCATGTGTGACTGAATTTGCATCTTCTTCAGCTTCGTCTGCATGAGGATCCACTAGTGTGTTTTATGAACACAGAGAACCTGTATTGAGTATCAAAGGCCTGTTCACAGTGAAGTGGCATCAGCTCTAATTAGTCAGTCATGCTTGTGTATCACCAATCACCATCTTCATTTTGTTGTCAAGAGCTAACAACTGGCACACCACACCACACCACACAGAGAGACACAGAAAAAATATAGACATATAAACAAACAGAAGCACACCTGCATTCTCCCTCCAGAAAAGCAACTATAGTTCCAGGCATATAATGTACATAAAGCCATAAACGGGGTCTGAAGCCTGCCAAAAACAAAGGTATACAACAACTGAGAATGGTACAGAGCATATAGCTTATATAAATGAAGTGGACAGGAGCACAGGAGGCAGATGGAAAAGGTTGAAGCACACAATGTACCGCTCACAGGCCAGAGACCAAACATCTGTTTGGGAGCAAATATTTCTCCTCTGTGATCCAAACACGACACCAGAACAACAAATTAAATTAATTAGTCTTGTTATTTTCCAAATCTAGAAAATGCCAAAGCTTTCAGGGGTTCGTGTTTAATTTAACAAGAAACAGAATGTCATATCCACAAATTGATGTTCTCATTAAATTTGACCAATAATTAAGGACGCCTTCATCAGTAAAGATTTAAATGTAAAAAGTTTTTTATTTTTATTTTCTCTAAACATTCTGTCTTTTAATTTAGTTTTAGTCTTTTGAAGTTATTGTTTATTTTTGCCTTGTTACTATGGCTTTTTCTGCACAACCAAAGCTAAACCAGGACCTTAAAAGAATAGGAAAATTCAACAGAACAAAAAACTGAAATCATATTCTTAAACAGGATCATGACTGTTCGTGTGTGTGACTGTGTGAACAGTTAGTCAAAGCCAGATCATCACCAGATATCCATTCTATCCAACTGAGGAGATAAATTAGCTTTCAGAAACAAAACAAAAACAAAAAATGCCAAGAGAGCAGCCACAGGCACACAGGCAATCACCTGGGGCAAGCCACTTCTTTCTTTCATGCTAAAGATGTTTCTTTCTTTCTTTTTTCCTTCTCCCCATCTCTTACTAGTTCTCTCTGTGGTGATCATCCATCTGTGCGAGGCAAATTTAGTGTAAGGCAAGTGTAATGCAAAGGCGCATGAAACTTGCAAGAACATTAAAGAAACAGATGAGCTGAGTAAAAAAAGAGTTCTTCATTATAATTTGAAAAATAGAGACTCACACACACACACACACACACACACACACAAACACGCAGCGCAGGGTACTCACTTGGGAGTTGGCGCCTGGTCAGATCATCTCTTTCCAGGTCAGTGTCTCCACTAGCAGCCACTGATGGGAAGTCAGCAGTGAGCATGTGCACTTGTGCCTCCATGATGTGAAAGTCATGTGTGGATCCTGGGAGGCTGCCATCCCTCTTTCTCCATTCTCTCTCTACTTTGTCATTTCATTTACTCTCCCTCTCTCCTGTGCTTAGTTGTGCTCTTAAGATTGTTTTTTGTTTTGCTCTCACCTTCTTCTTTCCTTCTTTTTCTCGTGCCCTCATTCATTCTTCATACCTGCACTCCCAACCATTTTTTACAGCATTGAGCATAGTTTGTCACATGATTTAGCTGCTCTGAAGAAAGGTAAGAGAGGTAGTTGACCTTCCTAAACAAAAAAATCTCCTGCATCTTAAACAGCACATTTTTTTGAGAAAGCTACTGCTTGCCTCTCTGCATACACACACAAATACTGAAATTCAAATTAACAATGAGGAAGCATAGTTTCCACCTCTGACCACAACCACGCACTCACTGTCTCCACACTTTTCTATCTGTCCCTTTGTGGCTTGTCAAGCCACCTCTCTGCCCCTTTGTGACTACACTGTGAGTAATACCATCAGCAATGCCATGTCTAAGCAACATCCAGGACAGTGAAGGTCAGTCATTGGCCAGTGGGCATCATCTGGCACTTACAACCCTTAAGTAGAGTCTTTCCATTAATTTTTCAGCAGTTTGTGCAAATGTGTAAGCCAGTGTTTGCTGCGTTCCTCTGCTTTGGACATGAGTTAAAGTCAGACATGTAACCTCAGCAGGGAGAGTATGGTGTCTCAATAAAGTTAGTTTCTAATAAGTCCTTTAACCTTAACCACTAAGGCAAACAACAGAGCAGGTTTCTGCTCAGCCTTTTGGATGTCCTATTAGGTGACTGCAGCTATAGATAGCAGACAGCTGCTTCGCAACAAACACAAAAAAAATACAAAACACAAAAATGCCAGCCAGCCCTACTTGGCATTCTCTTTTGGGTAACATCAGTTTTTGTTTGTGTACACAGGTGTTAAAGGGGTTTGAAAGTGCTGATTGAACCAAAATTGGCCGTATAATACCAATCTTTGCATTCTCGCCTTTCTTCTTCTTTGTCCTTGTGCGATAAGCAGAGCCGGCTCGACCCATTTTTGCGCCCTAGGCGAGATTGCGACTTGGCGCCCCGTGATCAGTCGCCTACAATTGGATCCAGTCTTTCAATGTGCTCTCGTTCTCTCTTTCTCCCACTCTTTAATATATTTCGCCATATTTTCCCCACTTATTTCTGGACATTGTCACTCTGTCAGGTGGAGGTGTGTGTGTGTGTGTGTCTTTGCGGGCGGGCGGAGGGGGGGCGCGTGCCGGCTCAGGCGGGTGCAGTAACCGAGGAAACGGGGCTATGGACAGATCCCGGCTGTGAAAGGACAAACTATTGCGTTTCACTTTATTGTGGAGAGAATTATTAGGGTTCATACATTGAGCAAAACCCAAATAAGTAACTACACTTTAGAAAACAATCTCAAAAACCCTGACGATATTTGCAAGCAACTTTTTTTTGAGGGCTTGAAACTGCGCCCCCTCCAGCAAGTGGCGCCCTAGGCGACTGCCTAGTTCGCCTATGCCAAGAGACGGCACTGGCGACAACACATTTGGTTGCAGCAGCAGCACAGCTGCCACGTCTGTCAGTGTTATCTATGACACAGAGACTCTAGATACCGTTAGGAGTCCTTCAAGAAGGCTCATGGGGTGCCAGCAAATGGGGACTTAAAAAGACAATATCCCGTGCAGAACACAACTGACCTCTCTTATCACAACTGTCACCTCACACATGCATGTTCTCTCTGTGTCTGTGTGGGTTCCTGCTTCCACTCCAGTGTCCTCCCACATCCAAAGACATGCAGTTGGGTTAATTTGTGATTCTAAATTGCCATTATGTGACTGTAAGTGTGAATGGTTGTCTGTCTCTCTGATCCCGGTTACATTGGAGTGTAAACAGTCACCAAGATAGATTGTGATCCGAACAGTTAAACCACTTGCTGAAGTAGACTGGAATGCATTTGACCACGTATTTTATAGTGTAAGCTCTAATGTCCTCTAGTGTCCTGATGTATCTTCAACAAGGAGATTGTAGGAAAATAGGTCATCAATACAGGATGTGGTGGTTGTGAAGGTGCACCAGTCCATGCCAGTCAGCAGGGGACCTCCCAGTCCAGTGGCATAAGTATGTCTTTAGCGAAAGCGGCATTGCGGTAACAAAATCTGAACACACATGGTCTGCTGTACACCTTGGAGATGCATGTATATGGACTCCTGTGAATGGCAATGTGTCTTGGCTGTCCACTTGTGATCTGCTCTCCCCAAACCCATTTAAAATATATAGATAGATACATAGACAGGCTCACAATCTGTCCAGGTCGTACCCCACCTCTTGCCCAACAACAGCTGGTACTGGTTGCAGCCCCCCATCAATCCTTAACAGTATAATTGGTAGATGATGGACTGTTTGTAATGTTGAGTGTAATTAAAATTAAAACAAATTATTAAATGAACACATGACAATAATAGATACACTATAGTGCTGTAGACTGATTCATTTTTTTGTGATTATATTGCTGAAAACTGAATAAAATGTTCTTATCTGAGATCCACTCCCCATACTTATTTTTATGCCAAGAGTATATTCTGAATATTAGCTAATATCCTGCTTATGGTAATATTTGGATGGGCTATGAATATATCTGAATATCCAAATCATTAAGGGGCTTTGGATGTTACCATATAAATGAAAGTCACAGAAAATACAGAATAGCAAACAGGATAAGGACTTGGCCTTGCTGTCTCCAAACATAAAATCCTAAAGCAGTATTTCATAAATAAGGGCACACAAAATAAAGAGCTAGTCAACACCAGCCCCTATCATGATAGATGAAAAATTTCTTTAAACTTTCTGAGCCAAGAAGCTTTAAGGAGCTCTGTTTTTTTTTTTTTTGTCACCATAGTTTTTGTCTCTCTATCTCCATGTCACAGTTTCAATCTTTAATATCTTGCTTCTCTTTATGTATCTCTCCCCTCATCTGCTCTGCATCTCTGTCCACCCCACCATGTCTCCATGCACTTTTCTTAGATTTTCAGCCTCTGTGTTAACGCTCGTGTTTCCATTGCTGTCAGAACCAATCTCAAAATGAAGAATGACACAAATGCAAAATGTTGTGGAAGGAAGAAAGAGAGGAAGGGGGAAATAAAACACAAAGAGGTAGGAGAAAACAGCAGGGGTTAAAGGAGAAGCAGTGGAGGGTCAGGCTGCCTTGAGCAGAGTTCACTGTAGTTATTTTCCTCCTTTGATTTGTCTTGTTTTAGTTCTTTCTCTTTATTATTTCAGTGCATCAAGTACTTTCACTGTAGTTTGGAAAGACAGACTCATCATTTTGCCCTGCAGGGGAGAAATGCAGATTGCAAGATGCTCCACTCCTCTCTCATCCCTCACTTCCCTGCTCATTTTCCCCCTGTGCTCTCCTCCATCCCTAATGAATCAAGATAATTAATTAGAAAAATATAAAATTAGATGACTGTAGGAATGGATGAAAAGAAAGAGAGGACAGGGCAGGGAATGAAACAAATAAGTTATTTTTTGTTCTTCTGTAATTACCTAGGAGAACATCTAGATAATTTATTAGCTAGAAATGTTGAACTACTATTATGTTTGTGTACTGTATACCGGGAAATATGCATTAATGAATACACATATATTAGGACAATTGAACTAGACAACTGAGCAAGTTGGAAATAGTGATTCAATCACAGGTCACAATTGCTACCTGTTAACCAGCAACAACAACAGGACAGGAACTCCCCACCCTGATATGCTAAAATGTTGGTCAAACACAAGTATGTGATCACACTGTAATGCTTGAAAATAGTTATTATTTATGTCTCTCGTGACCGACACTGATAGCACTTGATTGATTGAAAAAATGACAGAAGATAGTTGCGTCTGGAAAACGAGAGAGAAATTCTGCGTAATCAAGATCCATTAAAAAAGTAAGTAAAATCCATTTAGTCTAGTGGGTTTGTATGTTAATTGATAGTTCTGGAAAGTTACAGAGATTGTCAGACACAGCCTCACCATTTTCAGGGGATTCAGATCCTGGTGGGCCATAGAAAAAGTTGTCTTCATAACCTTTCCTTCCACACCACATCTCAACAGGCTTATGTCATAGTTTTCCAAAAGTTCCATTTTCCTCATTCATACTGAAACAGCTACTGATGTATTTGACCTGTGGTGTATGTGAGAAAGAGAGAGAAACCAGCACAGTGGGGATGTCATACATCAGCAACCAACATGACTCAGTCTCACCTCTTTCTTCAATACTCTTTACACTTCTAATTTTTTTTCTTTTCACCACTGTATTTGTCATCCACTATTTATCCATCTTCTCTCCCTCATTCCCCTACCTTTAAAAGCAAATCCTTGTTTTTTATGTTCTCACTTTTCCATCCTTTCTTTCTTCTGTCTTTCAGCTCTCTCTTTTGTTTTCCTCTCCTCACTTCTGTCTCTCTGCTGCTGCCAGTCTGCTGCTGTCTGTCTTGCTCCCTGAGGGGATACAGTACAAGTGTTTCTGATGTGGAGCCAGGGTAAAGAGGCATCAGACAGCGACCGCTGTGTGTCACACCAACATGCGCACAACACACACACACACATACATTTGTGTAATCCCAAACAAGAACATCCACACAGCAACATGTGCAACACCCGAACACATGCACACCTGCCCACACTCGGGCATTCGCACTGACAGCCACGCACAGATGCACTCAGCAGACAGCTGCAGTGAAAGTCTTGTAAAGTGTTTTCTTTTTGTTCACAGGGAGAGGGAAGGAGAAGAGGAGAATGAATGGACTCCATCAAAATGGACAGAGAATAACAGTGGATTAAATTCACCATACACTCTGTGCCTCAAAGTGATAAAGTGACATTATTCCCATGTCAAAGGTCATTACAGGTTAAATGTCTATTGATTATTTCTGATTACAGTCTGATAATGTGTTTGGAACAGTTTTGTCTGGTCGCATCTATTGACAAGAAGACATCACACTGAAAGAGAAGTCGTTATAGTGACACTCAAGTGAAAGGCAAATTGGTTCATTCACCTTCTGGAGCTTTTAGTTAATGACCTACAGGTCATTTAGGTGACTCTTTCTCACTTTGTTGCATTACACCTACCTGAAAACATTATTTCACCTTATATCTTCCTAAGACGATAACCCATCCAATGAGTTTATGTTTTCAGTGAACAGACATTTTTATAAATGGTTGGGCGACTGCTTATCAGTGCATTATACACTGTACCTCTGAGTATGTGACAGGCTAGTACAGGGAGGAGGAAGATTTTCTATTGCTGGGGATTTTCTTTTGACAGTAGGTACTGATGCAATGTTTGATAATGTATCTATCTTAATGATTATTAAAAGTTTCAGCCATGTCATTTATATGAATCATTTTCACCGTCTTTAATTGCAGGCACAGTGTGGAGGACTTGTCTTACTTAATACTGCAATGAAAGCATTCTTTACAGGCTACAAATTTCAAATGGGTTATATTTTAGAAATTCTTAAATACACTAAAACTTCTTTGAAAGATTAACTCATGAAACAACTGTAAAGGTAATGGGGCTTTGTGGAATAAAATAAGAAAAAAAAAGTTTAAGACAGAAAAAAAGCATGGTCTTGAGGTAGAGAAACAGAGGATTTGCTTCAGTAATGCAGCATAGTCTGTTCCTGAGAAGCCATTATAACTTACAAGGATTTATGTGTTGGCATGCGCATAAGCTGCCAAAGCTCACCGCTGCTATTGATTCCTTTTCACTTCACCAATATGGAAAAACTGCTCTCACACACACACAGATCAGTGTAGTGCAAGTAAGATTTTTTGCTGTTCGCTGTTGCACGTTTGAAATTTGAGGCTGCAGAAATTATTACAAGAGCAATGGAGGAAGTGAAGTAAATGATCATAGAGCAACAAAGGTACAATTTTCAGGGTGCAATGAACCAACAGCAATCAAATTGCTGCCTTAATCTTTGCACTCTAACAACATTTTAGGGTCAACATTTTTAATTGTACAAACAAAACAAATGTGTGCTGAATAAGCTTTTGTTTTTAGGCATGAGACATCATCAGTCTCACTGACGCACCTGAGCAATGAGCAGGCTTACCTGGTATTTTGTAGCTGTTGCTTTCTTGTTACGTTTGCATGATGATGATGATGATGATGATTTTAAACTAAAAATTTGTTCTAACTTTAGTTCTATGTGTTTGGGCTGGCAAATGCACCTGCCAACATGTTATGATATGGTTATCCCTTTGCTTTCGTAATTATAGTGGTAGTTAGGCTGTAAATGATGGTGATATTTCTTGCTTGCTTTTGGAAATGCAATCCAGGAAATACTGTAGCTCCTCTGAACAACAAGCTGTTTCCTATCTCAAAATGCCACAGTCAAATTCAGTCAGAATAGCAGAATTTATAGCTTAATTAAATACCAGAGGGTGGGAGGGTGTAAAGGGGGAGCAAATTGAGTCAAAGAAAGGAGGAAGGGAAAGGAAGGAAAGCACAGGGAGAATTAGGTCGGCATGTTCTAAAGGCACGCAGACACAATAAAAATACTAATGTCTGTTACAGTAAAATAAACAGTGTGTAGATGTTTTTACATGTTGGGGATGTGACCAGCACATTCTTCAGATTCAAATTTAGTTTTTAAGGAAGAAAATATGCATTTGGGAAATTATATATTTAGTTGGTTTGCCAAGATAAAGTGCATAAAAATCATTGATGAGCTGGCGACTGCTGCAGGTCAGTTTTCTTTTGAGTTGAACACCAAACTATATTAACTGACTGCTCACCACTAGGAAATAGATCATCTCCTCCTCATGTGACTGGAGTTGACTAGGTATAAAAATATACTTTTATGTAATAAAACATTGCACTGATGGAAAAGCTGTTGTAGCCCTGGTTTTTAATTTATTCTACTGGAAAATCAAATATTTATCTGCTGTGCAGCACTCTTTTGCAGGCTTCCATCATCAACTGTGCTCAGTCAACAGTGAAAGTTGTCCCAAGCAAAATATCTGTGAAGATTCTCAGTCATCCAGGTCATGGTTATCTAAAAAAAAAAACGGTTTTTAATGGCAACT
>JAUMHL010000029.1:17530335-17542057 GCA_032362345.1 Sandelia bainsii
CTTGAAAAAGCCCTCTGGAATGGAGGGTGAAACGTAGTCAAGGAACTAAAACAAGTCCAGTTGCCATTAAAAACCGTATTTTTTTTTTTTTTTTTTTTTTTTTTTAGTTGTCCCAAGCAGTTTACAACAGCATCTGAGTTTTGTAATTACATCCACGTTTCAGCAGTACCCTTAAAATTCCACTGAACATCAAAATTATTTACCTCTGAGCCTAAGAGCTGCTACAAGTTCTTGGTTTTCACTTATGACATAATGGTTGTTGCTAACACTCATCTCTCCTTTTCTCCATCTTAGCTTGCCTCTCCCTCAAATGCAGTATGATACTAAGCTTTCTGAAGATACACACTGGCTTGTACAGCAAATATCTTACACACACACACCTATAACAATTCTAAAATTGCTTGAGAAACAGCAAGAGACGGTCATAAACCCTCTCAAATTGCTGCTCCGAATGTAGATGAAGCACATTATGCACTGTGTCTCTCTTCTAAATTGTCTTTTTATGGATCTAATACCTGACTGAGACAGAGGCGACTGCTGCCCTAATACGAACAACATCATTCTACCTCCAAAGTGGTTGTCACGTGTTACGTGCATTTACCTTCTATGCATGAATTGGACAGAAATTTGAGTAGCTGCACCGTCTGATTGTTCTTTCTGTCTCTCCGTTTAATCCATCCATACAGCATATGTGCACTGTTTAATGATTCACCTGAGCTGTTTTCTCTTATATTTTTCTTTGATTTATTTCTATCTACACCCAGCTCCTTCTCTTTCACCTTCTTTTTCTTGCCTTCCCCTTTCTTCTCCATTCCTTTGTGAGTGTGTGCTTTCAGTCTTGTTTACCAGTGTGTGTTTTACTGTGGCATAGGACGTCAGCTAGACTGAAACACAGCAGAGGAAAGACAGAGAGAGGGCGCAAGAGACTAAATCGCTGCTGATTTAGGGTTTAGTAAAGAGAATCAATTGCTACTACTCATCCTTGCTCAAAGATATAGCCTGACTGGGCAATATGCCGACACATACCGCCCATGTAGGTACCAGCACACACACACTACACAATATGGATAGATTTAGTGGGCTGTAAAATGGCCAGTGCTACTCTGCAATCTGGTAAATGACCTGGGCATCAAAGCTGAGCCACAGCAGTGAGCAAAGGGAGAGAAAGAAAGAAAGAGAGAGAGAGCACGTTATGCTTATATACTGTTGGGACAGACTAGAGTTGAGTGTGTTTCCATTGAACCCATCAATACTGAAAACAAAGGTTGGATCTACTGTTCTCCCTGTACAGTGTTTGTATGCTTCACTGAAGCAGCAGCAGTAAAATAGTCTTTTGATCACTCATTTTTTATCACTGCTGTATGAGAACTTTTAAGCACATTTAAATCACAATGGTGTGACTATTACACACTACATGAGAAGATTTCACTGTGTAACTGTGTCTTCAAAACAACAGCCACATTTTAAACACTTTTAAACCATGTGAGGATGATGTAAAGACCTTTTTTTCTTCTTTCCAACATATCCTGTATCAGGTAAAGTTTCGGTGAAACACCTTATTCTGTTTTAAAATGGCACTGAGTGTTTCTGCACAGGTGCTCAAAATGACTCATACTTCTTAAAAGTGTAGTTTGACTGATGCTGGAGCGTGTCTCCGGCGCTAAGTTGAACTGAGAGCACCACTGTGGAATACTGACCTTTAACATTTAAAGTTTCTTATTTGCTCACTCTGAAAATCACCAAATAACTGAATCATTGTGTACCACACATCATGTGTGTGTGTAGAGGATTGCATGTGTTTTATGAGTTTGCTAGTGTGCAGATGTCTATGTACTCTCTGTGTATGTTGCATGCTGTATGTTTGTGTGTGATGTAATTGCCAACGACACACTAAGCTGTGGGGAACTGGCAGAGTCATGATGTGCAACTTCATATAGTATAGAAGTGATGTGGCAGATCTTAGTGCATGCACACACACACGCACAGACGCATACACAGTACAATGTGTCACCGGACTGTCATAATATCCTGCTTAGATGTGCATCTTCTGCACTGCTGTGCCACTGAGTAAAGCCCCATATTTAGATCCTGTTAATTTTTCTTCCACAAACTTTGTACCTTAATTTAAATATATTTTTGTTGTATTCATTGAACAGCAAGACAGAGGGTGTTATTTAATATGCGAGTGTCAAAGCAAATGCCAAAAAATGTGAAACACATAGCTGTCAAGTAGTGAGAAACTCCCTCTGTGAGATGCATAATAAGCCTTTTTATAAAATGTTGACATCCAGCCAAATTACTTTTCAGTCTAATGACAAATGTTGATTATATTTTTTATTTCTTTTCCCGTTTCAATCCAAATAAACGTGGAAGCTAGTTATCTATTTAAGCAAATTCATATTGGCTTATACAGTGTGTTACATACCACATCTGATAATATGAACTGCAGTGACTCCGTGAACCATAGCTGCATATGCTCAGATGCTACTTTGTAATATCACATTATAATGGTCTTTTATGCTTCTGAATTAAAATGATGTCTGTTGGCTGCTACTCCAGGTGAAATTACATTAGGAAACTGGGTTTTGCGCCCATAATAGAGTGTTTCCTGCTGCTCCGTGAAAGATGATATAATTCAATTTGAGCCATGCTAGTGTCTGTAGTCAGTGAAGTTGATTGCACTTGCATGCAAGATTAACCCTTGTATATGTATAACGCCTGTACTATTTCAAGGAGCAAGTTAGACATTAGACAGAGTCTAGTGGGTTCAGAGCTTTAGAGGTTTTATCATATATCCACATAGTGTTGGTTATTTTAGGGGTTTTGGTGGAATTTCTTTTCCTCAGCTACAATACAGCCTTCTATGCTACTGTAAGCATGTGGACTTTAATTGGGAGGCTGAAGGTAATAAAAAAAAAAAAAAAAAGAAACAAGAAAAATGTGAAAACCCTCATGTGGCTACAGTAGATGATTTGCTGCACAAATGCATCACTTCAGCTGCTGAACAACAACAAAACCTGTCATCTGTAAAACAGTCCTGAAACATTTTTATTTTTAACATTTTCTTATTTTTGGTGGTCACTGTCAACACTGTATAACTCAAAATCATTACTCTAAGCATCTCTCAGTGCTCTCCCTTAATGCTTACTTTAACACTGGGGCTTTCTCGTCCACCAGCAAGGCTCCAGTCACTGCTATATAGTGTTAAAGTATTTTTAATCTGTGCAAGTGAAGAAGAAAGATAATTGGAAACAATTGAGGAGAAAGTAAAAGGCACTGAGGCAAACGCGGTTGGGAGATGTCGGTGTGGGAAAATGTTGGGTTTTATTGCTGTGAGACAAAACAGTGATATCAAAAATAATGATGTGCACACATGCCTGCACACACACCCACATACCAATAGCAGTAACGATTACGCAGCTTATCAGTTTGCTATTTTTCAGAGAAGGAAATAACAAAGCTTGAAATTAAGCAATTACAAATCAAACTGTCAGGTTTTAACACACCTGCTTTATCTTCCTCTCTGTGTCATACATGCAAACATGCACGCACACACACAAACACATTTGTTTAAAACCCATTTTACAACAATATCTGTTAGATGAGGCTTGTATTATTCTTCCACAATTCTTTCACAACGTAAATTTTAATACTGCAACATAAATGACTCAAAATCTGTTTCTCTCTCTCTCCTGCTGTCTTATCCTTTCTGTTCAGTTTAAATGCTAATGTATTCAGTATTCCAGATTTCAGCAGCACCTTCAGCTCTTCTGTTGTGTGTTTTTTTTTTTTTTTTTGCTGTGTTTCCCACAGATTGTTTGTCAATCAAAATATGTGGGTGGTACAGTGAGAAAAAACACCACTTTTTGTTTGTGCAGAAAATGTAAGTTGAAAAATGTTTTCAATGTTTTCATGTTTTCATTATGTTTTTTTTTTAGTGACATTTTTCCAGAGAGGTTTTTCTGTATTAAGTCAGACCACAACCTTTCTATAACCTTGACCACATGCTGTGAGTCCTTATATATAACCAATAAGAATGTTTAATGCTGCTATAGTCACAAAAAAATAAATATTGTACTGTTAACCTATGCTGTCTGCAAACATTTCACTGTGTATTGCCAATTAACAACCTATCCTCATTATGTTATAAAACATAATCTTGTTCAGTTGCAGTTTAGCTGTATAGAAACAACAGTTTTAGGAGGCAGGGTTGCAATAACTCATAACCAAATGTGACAACTTATTTCAATATGAGATGAAAAGTGAAAAGTGAAACAATCAGTGGTTTAAATGAGGAAAAATTACTGTTGCTATTTTTACATCATGAGTGATGTCTTTACACCTGTGTAAAAATTCACAAGGAGGTCTATGACACAGCTACAAATACATATGCTACACTGGGGTGTAGCAACAAGAAATACCTTTTGGATTCATCATTTCATTTTTTCATAGGGTTTGTTGATGATAAACAGTTTGACCAACAATAAGGTTTGATTTGGGTGTGAGGTGAACATCAAGTACAAGCTAAGGTTAAGTCAGAACTGTGCTGACCTCTGGTCTGTGGTCTCCGACTCTCCTTCTCCTTCCTTTGTTTCTCTAACTCATTCCAATTTCCCCCATCTCCACTCTAGCTGTCTCTGGAGTAGGATAGTAATTGCTCTGATTATTGCTGGAGTTACAAGCAAAGGATCTTAGTGTCAGTGGATTATTGAGCGAGCTCTTCTCTCTTTTTCACTCTGCTTTCCCACAAAGGACTTACTGAGTGTATGTATACTGCAAGCATTAGCCTGGCTGGACCAAAAGCACATAGAGACATAATTAGACTGTATAGGAGAAGATACCACAAATATGCACACATACAGTCACTTTCACACACAGGAGTAGGCCACCAGAAACACATTCACTCACACAAACCTCACAAAGACATTCTAGGCAAAGATCAACTTTTTTGTTTTAAACATGACCTATAGGTGGTTGAAAAAAGCAAGTCTTTGCTTTACATTGAATGTTTCAAAATATGGATGATGCTTGGTATCGTGGCAGCAAAGAATGAGTCAGATTGTGTGTGTGAGTGTATGTATCCTTGCCAAGGTCTCAGCAGGCTTGGAAAAGATACTGATCAAAGAGAGCACTTGAAAGAAAACAATAAGAGAGACACAACCCTGTCTCCTGAAAATTCTGTTTCTGTACAAGTAAACTGCAACTGCAATTACATTTTTGTAGTGAACACAGTCCTATAATACTTATGCTCTGATGAAACATATATTTTGAATGATTGAAGCTTTTATTACTGTAAAGCAAGTTGAAGAGAGGTGGTTGGTGTGAATAGTGGGTGTATAAAGTGCAAAACTGACAAACCGCAAACCTGAATTTCTGTGTGGGGTTGGGTTTAAGCAGGGAAAGCACTTTGGTTAGGTTTAGATTAAGGCCATGCTCTGGTTTACATTGTAATAAAGACATTGTGTGAAGTGACTGTTAGATTTTTCTCTATTAAGTCAGCCCATAGTCTTTCCAGAAAACAAAACACAATGTTGTAGATCAAATATTTTTGAAATATTGAGCATTTAATTGATTGATTGTATTGATATTTTAAGTATCAAAATATTAGCAACTTGTCATTCACGTTATTTATTAACATATGTTCATTATGTAAATAGAAAGCATAATCCAATTGCAATTATATTCCTCACAAAAACTTATTTGTACTTGCAGTTTAGTTGTATAGAAACACTTTCTTTTTTTTAAACAGGGTTGGAGAGACAACAAACAAGGTAAAGAAAACAACAAAATATGGGTATGTAATGAAAGAGATATATGGAAGTGACGGAAATAAACAGAAAAGTAATATTTATGACAGTCCTTTACATAGGCATTGGTCTATGTGGTCATAGCATGAAGAAACTTACTCCATTTAAGGTTTAAAATTAAGCTTGTCAAACACATATATTTTATGAGTGACTAAACATGAAGACATCCGTACCTGCTTAGATTTAGGCCACGTGGACATGAACAAAACATTCAGATCTGTGAGTATGTGAGGTGTGGTTAAAAACAAGTACAAAAAGTAAAATTCTTAACAAAAAGAAGGGTAAAATAAGATGAATATGCTACCATTTCAATTTTCAGCTCTGTCTTCTTGCACGATCGATTCTGTCTCCAATGAACAGAGACAAGTAGATGAAATTCTTTATCTTTGTTTTATCATGTTTCTCTCTCTTGCACACACACACTCACTCTACTTTTCCCGGCTCATGACATTCAACAACCGAGCTAAAGAGATTTGTACTCTGTAAGCCCCCCACCTAGTGTATGGTAGAGGAGAAGGAGTAGCAACACACAGCAGCACAGCGACACAGAAAAACTTACAGGATATACAAAGCAAACAGCAAATTGCCTTGGAACCGTGGCTCAGTGTGGCCTGACTCTAAAATATAGTTTCTCCCCACCCACATTTTTACCAGGATAGAAATTTGTTGAAAATGTTTTCTCACTTCTTTGAGGCAGTAATTCACATGAGTGTTCTTTTCCTCCACTTTGGCAACACTTTAGGTGATGAGAGGTTATTGCTTTCCTGCCTTTGCAGTGAGTACAGGTACTGACCCGAAACATGGTAATAAAACACGGCTAAACTCTGTGGGGCTGTAAAAGAAACAAATTGTAAAATGGATCAAAGTTTAGCTCGGTTTTGATTCTTAGCAGCTGCAAAGAAATAAATGTAAGATTGGCCAGATGGTGGTCTCAGCATGAAGATCTTTGATAACCTAAAGTCAAAAAACAGTATCATGTGGTGAGCATGAAAGTGTTTTAGAGTGTGTAGCAATGGTTTAACAGTTTTTGTGAAAGGAAAATGCAAAAAGATAGGTCAATATGTCAAGCCATTCATGAGATTGTATAATATGCATTGCAGTCTTGGTGTACAGCACAGAATTGTAAGTTACTGAGATGTTTCATTTAACAAAAAACAGATTTACTCTGAACAAAAATGGCATGGGATCAGTTTTTCCAATAAGACAGGTCAGCTCAAAAACCACAAACACTTATAACAGATTTCATACCAAATTTCGCAGCACATGGTGTAGATATATTCTAATCCTTGTCATAAATGCATTTCAGAAATGGTAAAGGAATTTCCCAAGCTCTTATTGTGCTATACAATACAAAATGGTCGCATTTCACAAGCACCTGTTTATGTTAAACTAAATATGTCTCCTTGTTGAGACAGACTGATTACAGATCGTAAGAAAATCATGGTTCAGTTGAGCTGTGGTTAACGTTAGACATGGAAGAAAGGGTGTGTTTTTAATTGTAAAAGTGAATGTGTTTGAGTTGGTGTCCATTAGGAGTCAGAACAATATTGATCTCCACTGATCACCCCTTGTTGCTCTCTGTTCTATTTAACTTGAGAGCACTGAACACACACACACACACACACACACACACACAAACACAGTTCATTGTGCATCTGTGATTCAGGCTGTGTACCTTCTCCTCGCTAGAAATTTGGAAACAACTGCTGGTGAAGGTCACAGTGAAGCATGTCTTCAATCAATAACAGTTTACGCTTCAAATAAAGGAATACAGTTTAATCCATAAATAATGGAACAAAGATATTTTTTTTGGAATTTGTCCTCTGTACACCACTACATTGAATACCAAGATGTGAGCGAAGTCAAGACTTTCATTTTTAATTCCAGGGGTCTGACAAAACTGTGGCATTAAACATTCAGGAATTTACAGCCATTTTCATACACACCCCGCATCTTTGGGGCTTATAAATAATGTTCCCTCATTACTCCACGACTAATCAAAGGCCTGGAGGTTGTTCTGAGTTACATTTGCATTTGGTAGCTGTTCTCTGAAACTCTTAACATGAGGTCCAAAGAGGTGTCTGTGAAAGTGAAGGAAGCCATCCTTAGGCTGAAAAAAACCATCAGGTAGAACCCTTTCACAACATCAATGTTAATTATACTGTAGATCTTTGTTCCATGTTCCTTCATGGTCTATAATATGCTATAATATGATTATGAAAAACTGTTACAACGACTAAAAGTTCACCCTGCAAACCTTTTCTTTATCTGAGGAAAAACTTTACAGATCCTTTAATAATGGCACACATGCTGTAAAAAGAGGAAAGCCCAGACACATGTAGTACATGCGTGGACTTACTGATTTAGTGCATGTTGGAGAACATGCATACAGTAAACTCACATGCTTTCTCTGTTTCTGTGGAAGATTCCTTGTTTAATCTTAGCTCCCATTGCAGTATTAATATGGTAGGTAAGCCACCACTATGTGAGTCAGAGAGGCCTGGAGGTAGGGAGGAAAGGAAGGGGATAATAGCTAGTGGAAGAGGAGTGGGAAAACTTTAAGCAAGGCAGAGTAGAAGGTGAAGGCAAAAATGAGTTTGGCAATGACATAAAAGCACACCATACAAGGTTAGTTATCTCCCAGAGCACCTGCTTAGGAGTGAAGTGCACGGAGAGAGGAAATAAGAGCAAAAGATTTTAGGACAGAGGGAAAGTACAGTGTAAAGGTGAGCTGGCGATGAGCTTAAAACAGACATAAGTGATATAAGAAAATGTAAAATATGTTATAAAAATACAGATTACCAATTTAATATGTTGTTAAATTAAATCTCTGTTTGATTCTCTATTCCTTTTAGCATCTGAATCCTTAGTCCAGAGAGACTGCATGACAAACTTTTGGTTATTATAACTATATTTTGTGATTGTAGATAGAATACTAAAATCAAAAAAACAGAAAACAAAACCTTGCAATGAAAGGATGAACTGTGACTGAGAGAGGTGACAATTCACAAGCTGATGTTGCAAAATTAAAAAATTACTATAATAACAGTAATGTTGATTGAAGCAATTATGAGATAACTTTGCAGTGTTTGTTTTGTCCAAGTGGAAAATGTGGAAAAATACAGAATAATTAAGATATGAAATGGGAACATGAAGCAGGCAAAAGTGGTTGTTTCTGCAGCCAAAGAGATTACTGCAGAAAATACTGCATGCACCAAGGAGAGGGCAATTGAGGAATGGAGGAGAGAAGGTTAGGTAGGTATGTGACCATGAGATTCAACACAAGATCCAGTTATCTCCAAAAACACCCAGTAAAGAGGCATAAATAATATAAAGCTGACAGCACAGAATATATATTGGACTTCTAATATGTAGAGGCTAAAAGGGGAGAACGAATAGAGGGAGAGTACAGAGGTGTGAGTGTGTCAGATTTTCTTTCCAATAAGCTCCTCCTTTTTAGAGCTAAAAGGTTCAGAGGCAAAGATTAAACAAAAATCTCATCTATAAAATCACAATACCAGAATTATTTTGAGTTATTCTAAGTTTCACATGATGACTTTGATTCTATAATGACAAACCTAGCACTTGTTTCAGTAGTGTAAATGGAAACACTTTCAGTTACAGTAATTGTCTATAAGGTTAGAATCTTGCAGATACTACTGCCCTTACTGGAACGGCTTATAGGGACATTTATGTTATCTATGCATTGCAGCACAGTTATTTCATAATTGTTCTTCAGTAGGGGCGAACTGCACCTAACAGCAGGAGATACATGTTAAAATTAAGCAACCTCTGGCACCCAGTCGGTCAAACCCGTGTGCTGTTAAAAATTTCTTAAGGGACAGGGTGCTCAACATCTTGAAATCAAATCTTCCAATTCCTGCATTAGTTGAGACAGCATTTACACAAGAAGGATGTGGGTAAATGGTTTGGGCAGAGCAAGAAGAAAAGCGAAGCGATTTAGTGTGTCATGCTAGTGCTAACTTGATATCTATCTGGGACTTTGTAGCTTTAAATGAGCAGGGATTTAGTATTGGACTTTCATAATGTTAAAGGACCCACTAGGAAAAACATGTGGATAGTCAAAATTGCAGCAGCAGAGGTGACGTATCTTGACTTTTAATCCCTTTTATGGGTCATTTTCTAAAAACACCAGATCCTATGCTTCCCACAATGCAGTTAGATAGATTTTTTGACTCATCCTCTCCTCCAGTCCACACCCCCAGGTTTCAGCACAGGCTTTCCTGTTGCTCTCCTGTTAAAAACCTAGTCTCAGTGCTGTGTTCCTCCTGAGTCACAGACATTATACTGTTTTCACAGACTTAATAGTATTCCCAGTGATGAAGAAATTGACCTTTATATGTAAAAGTATTCCTGCTGACTTCTAAACTTATCAGATTTAAACACATAGACACACAAACACACGTACTCAGAGCAATTGTGTTTGTTTTCAGAGGATAGTGCATTGTGGTCTAATGTTGAACCAATATTTGTTTCTAAATTTTGCTTTCTCACTCTACAAATGAATAATACATTCTCTCCTGAAAACCTCATTTCACATTCGGCACAATGAAGGGTGAAATGTGTGAAACACTAAGTGCACAGAAATCCATAATGAATCATCAGTGTACTTAAAACCAAGACAAAGTGATGCACCGGGTGTAGGAAAGAGGGGTAAGAAGACTCAGATGGAAAGAGCAAGAATGTGAGAGGGATACATACAGAGAAGAGGAAGAGATGGACAGAAAAAAGCAAAGAGAGGCACAGATCGAAGGGGAGGCAAAAAAAGAAAAGGGAAAAGTAAACAGTAGTGTTGTGTTTGCTACAAGAGATGGGCAGGATTGCAGTGTAATTAATCAGAGAGACTAATGATTTAGACAAGTTATCTGGTCCTCTTCTTACACACACAAGCGCACACACATACAAACACACAAACACTAATGCAACCACTGAGACTCCTCCCCTTAATGGACTATATATGGAAGCAAACAGGCGTGGCTGATAAAGAAATAATTAGAGATAGTTTTAAAATAATTACATAAAAAATCTCTGCAGTACTGGTTTGGTAATCAAGCCTTTTACAGACCTCTCTCTCTTCTTCTCTGTGAATAAACAGATAGAGACTAGGGTGGTTCCCTTGTTCACAGGCAGACATAGCTAACTGAAAACACAATCAACACTTCTCTGCACTGCTTACACAGTACACGCGCCACGGTTTTTAAGTTGTAACCACCCTTAGATGAGCAGGCTGCCAGATTTGTTTGAAGTTACATCTGCTTTCATCATCCTCACCTATTTATTTTCCACTTTCTCTATTTCCAGGTTCATGGGGGACAATGTATTATAATGGAGTGATGACAAAAGAAGTTAGTATTATTTAGTTCAACAGTACTGTGTGCTAGTAATCGCTAGTAGCCAACATGTCAGATTAAGAGTTTAATTTTTTTTATGGAGAGTACAGTAAGTAGTTCTATTGTGTCTGTGTAATGCTAGGATGGATGTTCTCAGGATAAGGCTTTACTTTTTTATTTAGATCTGTGTTTTAATTTTTTTTTGTTTTGATTTTTTAATTTGTACTTATTTTATAACTTTTGCACAGTCATAAAAAAAGAAGCGCTTCAGGGTACATTTCACTGCGTGTTGTACTAGTATAACCTGTCTCCTAAAAATTACGTTCGTATACAACAAAAATGCAATCCTGATTACGTTTTTGTTGAAAACATAATTGTCACGTTGTACTGAAACGGATTTTTGTGAACAAATGACACGCAACGTTTATTAACGCAAAGCGATTTGCAAGGTAGTGGTTGGGGGGGGAAGGACAGTGTTTACTGTGTGGGACTGACATGCCGGAGACCCGAGTTCGAGACCAAAGTCCCCTGTGAGGTTGGGTTTAGGCAAGAAAAGTACTGAGG
>JAUMHL010000029.1:17542157-17555315 GCA_032362345.1 Sandelia bainsii
ATTAACCAGCCCCCAGTCTTTCCCTGACCCTAACCCACTGCTGTGATGCCTGATCCCAACCATAAAACACTTTAATATCGCTACACTCACATGTCTGGATGTTTAAATGTAACGTCAGATATTTTGGCCGTCAAAAATACGTTGCCTGCGGACATTTCTTGGATACGTTAAGTATCAACGTATTTGCGACTTGTCATTTACATTAACTGTGAACATATGATCATAATCGGGTCGCAATTACATTCTCTACAAAAACTTAATCGGGATTGCAGTTTAGTTGTATACGAACGTAATTTTTAGGAGACAGGGCCGGTATAACTAGGCATGTGACAAATAAACAATCTTAGAATCTTGGATGTGGGAGACTGTGGCATTATTCACTTAACTGATATAGGGATCACCTAGCAGGTGCTGATTCAAGACATCCAACCACAGGGTCCCTTTCTCTGTTTTTCAAGTAAAAGAAGGTCCAGGCATGGTGGAGTCTGTCACGTGACAAAATAAAATTTGTGCAATCCCAAAGAGATTAAAACTCTAGCAATATCCTGTTTATTTGAATTTAAGTATTTGACAGTGTCACACTGTCCAATAATTCTTTTCTAGGACTGTACTTTGGTTGTCATGTCTGCATACTACAGCAGGCATCTGCAGTACTGAAGGAGCTGCACAGTGTTCTGGACTGGCACTGAACCCGTTACCTAGATATTAGATACTGCCCTTATCATGACTCGGGATTTTGACAGGGCAATTCCTTGTTAGATTGGCTGAAATCACTTTAGGTTCCACTACAGGGGTAAGACTCCACCGTTCTTATCCTGCATTCAAAGACAGTTACAAGTGTCTCCCACCATTTGGGAAGTTGACCCACCATCAGATTTCACTGCAAATACTAAGAAATATGAGAATTTGACAAATAAGTCTGGTTATTTTATTTCACATCCAAGTGACACAGGATAACATGGACATGCAAGGCCAGTATCGAATAACCTTCAGTTGCCTATCTATGAGAAAAATAACTTGTAGGCTGTCCAAATCTTCTCACCAGCTACTTGTTCACTTTGGCTCTCTGCCACTGAGCATTGGGCAGATATTCACAGGAGAGTTGTATGAACCAGTGAGGAGGGAGATACTGTCCATAATTTGACACAAGTTGCTAATGTTCTGGTTAGTACTGGAAATGGAAGTCAGATCCCAGACAGTATTATATATTAGCAGATAATCATTAAACAGCTCAATATTGGTCTCACCCGGATAATTGAAAATTAAACAGCTTCTCTTAGTAAGTTACCTTCATTGGTTCTCACTTTCTGCTATGGTTTATACAGTATGCTTGTCTGCTTCTCCATTTTGGAAACCTTTTTGAGCCATATCTTCATTTGAGGGAGAAAAGAAGCTCAGCGTTTCCATTCCCCACTCTCTCTTTGATCTTCACTGTAATTTTCTAATTTTAACCTTTGTTGTTTTCCTTTCTTGCCTTGGTTCTTTTTTTCTCTGATTTACTACAATTTCACTGTCTGTTTTGTCATTCTTTAATCTTACTGAATGAAGAAACTGAGTCATTTGTAGCTATAATGCTAAAGGCATCTTAAAGGTTCTTCTTTTACATTTATCTCAATGTTTATTGCTTTTCTCTCATTGTCTTTGAGTCTATCCAAAAACTCTGATGCTACAAAAAAAAAGCAAATTGAGGACAAGGTATGTGCCTCAATAATTTAAACTTCTAACATAATTTTCAGTAATTGTAGTCATCATGACTTTATCCATTATCTCAACAATGAAAATGCTGGTGCAAACATTTCCTGACTACAAAGACCTCTGTTTTAAGTTAAATAGGATATTTTTGAAATCTTATAAACATGGACAATCCATTTAGATCCCTATGTTGTGTTCATTCCACTGTGAGTTACATCCTAAAATAATCCCTGAATCCATGTCTTCTGACTAATAGAATATTCATCAGTCTCTCTGCCCATTTAAAAACCATTTAGGATCAATTCAATTATCATCAGAGGAAGAAGAGAAAGTGAAATGCAGGTGAGTAATCCCTCTCCCTGCCTCTTCACAACTGGTATGTTTCACTGAACACAGCCACAGACCACCACTGTAGGATTAGAGGAACGTAGGAGTGGGCAAAATGAGTAAATGCCGTGTGTAATTCTGGCAGTCACGCTGTTTCAACCTTCTCTTATGTAGCTCTAATCACACTCAAACAAATACAAGAAAATGTGTGTGGAAACACACGCAATCACGCCTTTTAAAACAACCATATGTCATGTCTGTTTCTCTGTGTTACTGCTGCTCTGCCAACACACATGCAGACATGCAGGTTAGTGACAGTGGAGCTCAAAGCATGTTTAGCAGAGGAGGAGGATGCTTAGACCCAGTAGCTAAGTGACATTGTTGAGGCAGCAGGTGAGCTGAATAAATGCTGGGATGACTCATTGGATGTAACTGGCTTTGTCTGGGTCTATTCCAAATACCATCATTGTGAGACCAGAAAATCTGTTGAGAAAAAGTTCAATTAAAATAGTAAAAGCTTCCCCTTAAATGTCCATAACCAGCATATTTGTTACTGTTTAGTTGTGTAACTTGAATAACTGTTCCTTTTGTCACTTAAGTGAGCTGTAAGACCACTGGGGAAACTTATTTCTGGTGCGTTTTGACTGAGAAAATAGAGGTTTTATTATAAGGCAAACTAAATACTCAGCCTGAATATTCAAGAAATGTTAGTTCTGCAGTGTACTGTAAAAACACTAATATTGTTAAAAGCTCAAATGAGATTCAAAGTTGTCATTCTGCACCTGCACATTATTTTTTAAATTTCATTGTTGTTTTATTTATTGACATTTCTTGTTCTCATCTGGAAAGCAACAGTGTGAAACATCTGTAATTTATTTTGATAATAAACTGATCGAAAAAGAGATATTTCAGAACTGCAGTCACACCTCAATGACAGAAGACTGCATAAGAGGAAATACCAGTGGAATAATGCTGTCAGCTTAGCAAAACAGGTCAGTGATTGAATAAAAAAAAGCTACTTTGTGAAATATGGCACAAGGTGAAAAGTTGAAGAAATTTTCACATTCTGCTCTGGCATAAATTCCTAAAAGCACTACACAATTTACTAATAATAATTGAAACTTTATTAATTCCCTCTGGAAAAATTCTCTGTGAACAGTCAGCCCCTTTAAAACACCAATGGTGTGGGGTTCAGTATCTTGTTCAGGGAAACTTCGATATGTGACCAGGAATTAGTGGGGAACTGTGAAGCAAACCACCAACCCTGGGTTTGTAGACTACTGCTGACTGTGACTGCCCTACCTACTGCACCACAGTCACCCCTAAACACTCTGGCTGCATTCAGACAGAGTTTCACTATATGTTAAAAATGCATTTCTTCTCATCTGTCATTCCAATAGGAAAGTGTGTATAACTCAGCCCTGTGTGGAGAAAAATGTGAATCAACTATATCTGCAGTGCAACATGGTGTCATCCAGTAAAGTGCTGCACTGGCCGGTCGTGCTTAGAATCCTGGAAGAATATACTGTATATGTAAATGCTGTATGTATGTTTATTGTAAGTGTATTATTGACTGTTGTGACCAAAGATAAAAGACTTGCCACTTGGAAAATTTTCAGTTCAGTTCAGGAACTCTGTTCTTTCTTATTGGAAGCATTTTTTAAATGCTTCCAATAAGAAAAACAGATTTTGGAGTGAAAAAAGATGCAAGTGTAGAATTCAGCTGCAAGAAAGAGAAGGTTGAGTGAAGACAGGAGATTGGATGACAGGAGGAGGAGGGGAGATGTGGCATGTATAGAACCACAGTGGAATATAATAGAAAGGAAGGCATGAGGAAAAAAGGGAAGAAAGGTTGGAGGGTTAAGTAGAGGAACGGATAGAGGTTAGAGAGCAGAGGGGAGCACAGAGATAAGAGGTAAAGGAGATCGAGGGGGAATGGGATTACTAAACCCCTGCCTGCAATTTACAGGCACATGAGAGAGCTTACCAAGTGGAACATAAACACACATGGAGAAAATCACCTGACATTCACACTCACTAAGGCTGCAGTACCTTGCAACTGGTGTAGAAGATGCAGAATGGGATCATACTACAGGGATGAGGGTTTAATGTTTTGCCATAATTAACCAGTACTTGCTTGAGTACAGTGTTTACAGTATTTATCACTAACAAAAGTGTTTCTTTTGAGTTTCTTTCTTTTCCAAATTCAAGGTCTATATGTTGAGGGTGCTGTCTATTATATAGATTGCAAATCAAAATGTCAGATTTTGGGCTGTACAAATACAATTGACTTAAATTGAAAAATGACTTTTTAGAGTTATATTGGTATTATTTTCTTGGAAATGCAGGACATGAATTTAAGCATTTCCATCCAGAAAGCTCTGTTCCTATTTCACTTGTTAGTACATAATAACGTTACTATATGCAAATGTTTATACACCTCAAATGTTTCTACTATAACAAAGTGTGCCAAGCCATGGACACAAACTATGAATTCATGGCATAAATCAAAAGTGAATTTTATGTTCTATTATACAGTGTCTCTTTCAGAAACCAATCCCACAAAAATAATGGGAAAATGTAAAATGTAAGATATATAAAATATTTCACACACAACCTGTCACGGTTTCCAGCCTTGCTCTCTGATCGGTGCCTTATTTGGTAATTTCCTATCATTTCTCTCCCCTCAATCTGCTCCCTCTGTTCACCACAATCAGACACTAGTTAATATGATCCTGATCAGTCTCACCTGTCCCTCTCCCTTTATAAGCAGGTCTGCCAGCCCCAGTTCCCTGTCAGAATGTCTGCTAACCTGACTCCAGTAAAGGAACTTTCCAGCACCCTAAACCCAGACTGGACTTCCTGTGAACAAACTTGTTTTGTCACAATCACTGGTCACAAAACCATATTATACTGAAAGGGGCCGATATTTCTTCATGTCAGATTTTCAGCTGAAAGGTCATAGTGATGTTTGTGTTTACACCTCATGAATGTGCTGAACAAAGTTCATGTCAAAGTTCATGTTAAAGCGTAATGTGGCCGTAATGCTTACACACATCAAAACACACAACACAGGAGATGTGGTGACTAAACAGGTTAGAGCATATTAACACAGCAGGCACGTGCACAGACCAGTCACACACATGCACCCTTGGGCTTGTAATGATTTTCATGGTCAATAAAATAAGTTTGACTTGAAAGATTACAGAGTGCAAAAGTGTGTGTGTGTGTGTGTGTGAGAGAGAGAGAGTGTAAGCTGTCATTGCCTACAGCAGTCAGTCATCAGATGCACTAAGCTTGATAAATGATGTGTGTGTGGATGTGTCAATGATTATTTACATCATTGACAATATAGTAGGGGCAAGTCATATTGTCTGAGTACATGTCCATGTGCATGATTTAATTATTTGTTAAGTCATTTTTATGGATGCATTATGATTAGCTTGCACATATTTATGTGTACCTACAAGTGTGTTCTCTAACTAGTATTTCAGAAGTGAGAGTACAACTGTATGCATTCAGGTATCTGTCTGTGTGTGTGCGTGTCGGTGTTTGTGATTAATGGGGTTGAATGAATGTTGGAGATATTGTGTGTGTGTGCATGCATGTGTATGTGTGTTTGTGAGTGATGGAGAATAGACCAGCTGCTGACTGATATAGATCAAGGCTAAGACCTAATTCATTGCTGCCATGGACCCAACTCTGACATTTGGCCTGAACTCCTATTGATCCAAAACAGAACACACACACACACACACACACACACACACACACGCATGCATGTTTGTCTTTCTGTTGTTGTGAGGACACTTTACCTAGCCCCTACACGTATTCTTAACCATCACATCTACATAAATCCTAAATCCCAACATTAATCCTTAACCTAACCTAAATCGTATTCTAACATAAACGAAGTCTCCAACAGCATTTAAAAGTGACGAGGAATTGCCAAAATGTCCTCATAACAATGGTATTACACACATACGTTGCTCAGAATCTCAGTACATCCATTACTAGCAGGAGGCAGGAAAACTGCAGTAAATCAGTTTCTCTAGTAGCACATACCTTTAATTTCACTTACACTTTACACTTGTAATTCTGTGTATGGATAGCCATGGCCCAATAAATCATCGAAAGTTATAAACCAGCCTCCCATCCTGTATGCGTCAGAACACCCATTATTCTCAATCATGCCCGTACCCTGACCATACAACAAACGATTTTTACAGTGAGCCAATTATAAATGAGAATCGCCAGAGCAATGAGTGCCGTGTCCAATCAGACTGAAAGTATAAAATCAGGGTCAGGGAAAAACAGTGCAGCATTGGAGAGGATGGATCATGAAAGTGTGTGTCTCCTGTAGGCATGGTTTATCCAATCACTTGTCATCAGTGTTTCTGTCAGTCTGCCAAGGAAAACCCTGAACACTGTCTGTGGCCAAAGACAGGCACACACACACACACACACACACACACACATGCACAACTCCAATGCATCTTTTTTTTTCTGAGTGAATAACAAATGCATGATCAAAGACAAACATGTTAGCACACATTCATATACCAGAAAGTCCTAAATATCAAGCCTTGTTGATTTGATTTCCTAAACATGCACTTAAAGATCACATATTTTCAATCCACTGTCAAACTGAAAAAAGTGCAGTTGGGGACAGTACTTGTATATAAAACATAGTAAAAGGAAACATTGGAGTGTCCTGTGTACCTGAATTGATAGTGCCAACATCCCTGACTATAAAGAATACCACTACTATAATTCTATAAATGGTTAGTTACCCTTTAATAGTCAGCTCTATTATAAAACATCAGTTAGTGTCTTTAAATGAAGTTAAATTAGCCTGTTAGGTACACTTAAATCAGACCTGAAATAGATTTTAAATTGCCCCAGAGTTGTATGCCTAATTTTAATCACCAGTGCCAAGTTTCCTATCAATGTCCTCAATGTTTCATGTGTGCGCAGCCTCTGTTTCTTGTTCTCCATTTGCCCCCCATCCATCTCTTCTCTCTTCTCTGTAACACTCCCCTAGAGGCTCATTCTGTTGTATGTGTGTGGGAAGCATTTAGGAACAAAAGTGAGAAGTCGATTATGTGTGTGAGACTGAGGGGACACACTGTAGGCATAATACATTTGAAATAACACACACATGCAATAGAACAGATGTGCTGATGATGATGTTGTTTTGCAGCCCGGCTTCATATATATGCACTGTCCCAAAATAATTAGTGCACAGATGCTGCAACACTCCGATTTCCAGTGTGTTCCAATTTTGTCCCATACTGATCTATTTACTTCATATACAGTAGCTTGCAAAAAGTCTAGCAAGAATTACTTTTGACCACTATGAGTGTTTAGGTACAATGTACTGAACGTGATTTTCTAATGTGAAATTACAAGGTCAATACCAAATGCATCATATTTGGTTATTGACTTGCTCACAGCATCAAGAAATATCACATGACCACAGCATTATTAATAGGTTCTTTGTTCTACCTGCAGTCACTGGTAAATATATTGTGTTTCCCAAATTTACAGCATCTACATTTACCATTACCTCATACAGTATTTGCCATGGGCCAATTAAGCTTATGTGGTTTGAACCTGTCCTAGTTTATAAATGGACTGCCACACTTTTAGTGTGGGGAATTACATAACTTCCTCTTTCTTTACAGTATATACAATTTGATGAGTCACATGCAGGGACTCAGCTGGGCTAGTCCATTGTAAAGATCTGAGATTAGATCTAGAATCCAAATTGCTGGAGAAATAATATATCTCATTTGGCCTGGGAACACCAAGAGGGATGCCTGGACCTTGCTTAACCTTCTGCCTCTACAGCCCTAATTCAGATAAGCAGCAGAAAATGGATTTCTATGGATGAACACATCAAAGAGCAAATTGTTTGCACTGCTAGTGACTTTTGTTTAGCTTTTCTTTTCAAACTTAATGTTCCAAAAGGCCACTAGACTGTAGAAAGTTAATATCCATTTTCAATTTGTACGTATTTGTACATTCATATTGTCTTTTCAAACACACTGCAACGCTTGATGCCTACAAATACCCCAAAAGGCCACTGGTCTCTAAAATGTTCATTTTCTTCTTTGAGCCTGTTATTATAGCTCGACAAGCTCTCTCACTCATATTTAAAAGCCCAGGAATAAAATTATACTACCCATAGTCTTAAAGGTCTAAAGATGCCATTCTCAAAGTGGCACAACATAAATCAGCCTGGGAAGAAATAAGACTGAAAAGAAAGGGACCAGAATAGAGCGAGATGCACTAGTAGTTTTGGCATTGAGATATTTTTTGGATTACTGCCTACAGGTGAATGGATTTTTGTAGATGGGGCTCAAAATAATGAGAAATCCCATTTTTAAGTCATGAAACTCTCTCTCAATTATATTTACCTGAAACAATATCCCATAGTGGTGGGCAGATCAATCCAAAGTATCGATAGTATCGATACCAAGTTGGTATCGTTATCGGATCGATACTAGCACGATGGTATCGATACTTTCTCTCTTCTACTTTCAGTGCGACTGTTCCATCAGAAAGTAAACTTCTTGGTACAAATACCGCTCCTCACATCAACGTGACTCAGCAGGACTGAGCGGACGCATGCAGGCTGTAGTGAATGATGGCACAGAGAAAGAAGAGCGTATGTTACGGTGATAGACGGGGGACTTTGGTGTGGAACTCGGGTCTCCTGCATCTCCATCATGCACAGTAAACATTATCGTGTTAATAATAGTAGCGCGTCATTCATTCACAAAAATACGTTTCAGTACAACATAACAATTACATCCTGTTCAAAAACGTGATCAGGATTACAGTTTAGTTGTATGTGAACGTACTCTGTAGGAGACAGGGTTGGAATAAACATGAACAAGAGAAAAGCGAGCTACAAAATAAACAGAGAGAAGAGGAGGGAAATCCCTCAGAGAGAGCCCGTTTTACAGAGACAGAGCACCCCTGCCGGAAAATGCACCCCGTCGTGTCTCCCACTAGGAAAGTGTCACCTCCATGAAACTTACACCACTAACCAGCATCAGTCCTACAACTTCACTCTCAAAATTATTCAATTCTGGGACGAACAGAAACAGTATTTTTAGGGGGGTGCGTTTTGTGGCAGAACGCATTAATTCATTAGTAGCACCGATTGTGATTGTCTCTAGGTTCAAGAGAGGTGTCCTGGATCTGGATGTTAACTTAACACTGGTGTTTTTGTTTTTCATATTTTGTGCGTTTGGTTGTGTTTTTTACAGCGATTTTAACGTTTTTAAGCGATTTAAACATTTTTACTTAACTTTTATGCAACAAGGGTGCATTTTCCAACAGGCTGCCCTGTGATAGTATCATATCAGTATTGGTATCGGCGATACTGGCCCTGTATTTACTTGGTATGGGATCGATACCAAAGCTTGCGGTATCGCACACCACTAGTATCCCAGTTATTCTGGAAAATCCAATCACTGGTTTTTCTTTTGACTACTTTTTACAGGGGAATAGCTGATATGAAAACTTTCGACACTGTGTTCTGTCATTTTCCTCCAGAGGAAAAATAAATGAGGAAGTACTGTGCATTGTTGTAATTTGGGTGGTCCAAGCTTTTAAAGCCACCTCATCAATTAGTGCTTTATTAAAGGGAGCTGCACTGTAAAGGTCAGCTAATTAAGCCTATTCACTGTAGTCCATAAATATTATGACATATTAAAGTAACACATTGTCGTTGTTTTATCCTGTACTCCAGCACACTGAATTTGAAAGGAAACAATGACTATGACAGTAAAGTTCTGAGTTTCAGTTTTAATGAAGTTTGAGGGTTTTCACATCCATTATTCACATCCAGATGTGTGAACATATTGTTGTCTAGAGTCAATAATCATGCACACACTGGAACTTATTGTGTGTTGATGCTGGTCCCCTCCCTGCTTATTTCCTCAATTTAGAATGATTTATCTACTCTTTGTTCCCCCCCAAATCCCACCTAGCCCCCACTCTTTCTTTCTTTCTCTCTCTTTCTTTCTTTAATTACCTTGATTCTCTTCTCTTTCTATGGGACTGGATCATTATTTATTATTCCCCTATCCCTGTGTTTATCTGTCACACAGGCATTCCCTAGTCTATTGCATTCTTCCTTTCTCTGTTTCCTCCTATCTCTTATTCACCATTTCCTTGTTGTTGTTTTTTTTACCTCTCTTTTATTCAAAAGTATCCTCTTTATGTCTCTTTATAGCTTGAGTTATTTTCTCATCACCACCCATTTTTCATTTTTCATTCACCCTCTATTTGACTCAGTCTCTTAATTCACAATGGGAAGAAGAATATTTTTTCAGAAGAGAGAGCAGATCGATACATTTCTGTCAGATGTGATTACGTCGGTGTTCAACTGATATGTATACACAAACAATGGAGCATATGCATAACAAGTGAAAACAGATGATAAATGTACAACAGAGGGGAGATATGTGAAGTGTGTGGAGAGAATGACAAGAGAGGTAGAAAGAGAAGACAGATAATTGGCAAAGGAAACAAAAAAGGGAGAGAAAGAATAAAATGGAGGAAAGATGGATAAAGGATGCTAGAATGATTGTCAAGAGTGGTAAAGAATAGGAATGAATGGATGATATGATTGATAGAGGGATGAAGGAAAGTAGAAAATTTAGCAAGACTCAAGCTATAGTTACCAGTGGATGGTGAATTCCTTGACAAATAGTTTTTTTCATTTATTTTTCTACTTTACACTTTCTTCTCTTCTTGTCCTGGGATAGTCATGTTTACTATGACAGTTCTGCTGCTGTACTCATTATAAGTCGCATTAGGTAAAAGCATGTGACTGTAAATTATGAGACGAGAAATAGGAATACAAGAAAGCATCTCATAAACTAAGAAACATGTTTGTTTGATAAAACTCAAAATGGGTCTGAATGGATGGATGGATGGTGGAGGGACAGACGAACGCTGAGCAATAAAAGGCAGTTGAGGATTAACGTGTATTAGAAATATCTGACATGGTAAGAATCATTGACTCAAACTGTAATTCAGATCTCTAATTACACATCTGTTTGTGATGTACCCACATACTGACTCCATATTCATCAGAGAGGAAGCTAACTGCCAGAGACATAAATGATATGGTTGAGTACATTTGTGTTACATTGAACTCCTATATTTTCTGCACAAACTATTCCCAGCTGCAGCTGAATTTAGGAAAACTTAGATTATATATAACATGGGTTATTCTTAGCTCTCTCAAAGTACTGAAAAGGTTCTCATGTCTTTGTGAAATACTGTAGTTGGTGCTGGAAGACTCTTGTCATTGTGATTATGTTTGGACTGTCTGATTGCTAGTGGTTGTGGATAATTTTGTTTGTGGCTAGAATAGCACAAGAGCAAAAGTCCAGCTTGTTATTAAGCAGAGAAGTATAAACGCATAATGTTTGATGCACATGTGCAGGTGAAAATTAACGAGAGTTAGACTTTGAATAGAAGTGAAATTATTTGATTTGAGACAGAAATGTTGCTCCAGTTTCTGGTGTGACTGAGGGCATGGTATGGAAACTACGGTATATTTGTGTTAGTATACAGTTGTATGTATGTGAATGTGAATGTGTGTTTGTGTCTGTATTTTACCTTTAAGTGTAAGTTTGCTGTTTATGTGAGTCTGTGAATATGTGAGTGTTTGTGTGTAAATGAAGTCGTTTAAGTAGCCCACATAAATGGTTGGGACGATTAAGTCTGTGGATCTTAAGAGTCAGTGCTACTCTGAATAATGTGTGAGGATGCATTAAGACATCTTCTCTGCTACAGCAATCTATCAACGTAATGAGCTGTTCAAATGTGTGTGAATCTGAGTTTGTTTGTGTGTGTGAGTGATTGATTTGAGTCTGTGGCTGCAGACATCTGTCCTCTGCCAATAGTGCAACAAGAGTCATAATCTCAATATATTACTTTTTAGTTAATATATTGTTATAATATTAAGGGATTTAATTATTGTTTCATCAAGATATCATGTTAAATTTGATAATTCTATAATCCTAACCCTAATGATTAACAGACGTGGGGTATAGTTGTGTACACACTCATCTTTCCCTATGAAGCTTTGAAATCATACTGCATGGCATCTATCAAGTATATTTAATATCTTTATTTATCTCTTATTAAGTAACACATTAAATAGAGATTTAACAGGCATTTCTGGAAAACATCTTGTGGAATATATGCGGACGGCTGCCTGCTTTTTGCAGATAAAGTATAATTAATTTATGGCAATCCTGTTGGGAAAAGCTCTTAAAGTGGTAAATAAGTGTAATTGTATTAGTCTAGGGGTAGATTCACAACCTGTAGAGGAGAGTAAAAGAGCAGAGGGAATTACCTCCAAGCTCCATTTGTTCATAAATATAAAACAAAATATGATCAGATTTTTATGCAATACCTAAAAACTAGAAAAAGTGCACCCAAGAGAAGAAATTAAACAAAAAAATACCTTTTTATTGTGGAAACTTAACTTAAATATTTGAGTGTAGCGAAAGTATGTGAACCTCCTTAAAATGGCTATGGATTATTAACATATATGGATATTAACAGTTACCGTTAAATTTCGGTATAATACCAAATGTTATTTTACGGTAAGTTTCCATTGAAAATTACAGTTTTCTTCCATTGCTTCTCACTGTGATTTTACAGTCTATCGTTGGTAGAATTACAGTTGTGCGCCATAATAAAAACATTTCCGAAGCGTAAAAAAGCAAGAAAACACTTAAAAATAAAGTTTGATTTACATCATTTAAAGGCATGGGTTCTTTAAATTATAGTACACTGTTACAGATATAGTGGTAAGTACTTGTTTCCGGTCAACATTAGATTATTAACTGCTACTTTATATACATTTCTGGATATTGTGGCAAATTATGATTGATTTGTGAAGAGAGTCAGTGAAACTGCTTCCTTAAAACCTGTACAAGCAGAACAGTCACACCAGATTTAATTACCTTAGCTTGAACAAGCAAGAACACGACTAATGGTGCAACCACCTACACTTATGGTATAAAATGTCTGCATCTAATAACTGCATAAATAACCAAGATGCAATGTGAAATTCAAAACCATGAACATGACAAACAA
>JAUMHL010000029.1:17555415-17574329 GCA_032362345.1 Sandelia bainsii
ATAATCAGCTTTATTGTCATTGATCACATTTACATGTTACAACGAAATTTGACTTCTGCATTTAACCCATCCCCCCTCGGGGGGAGCAGTGGGCAGCCACAGGAGGCGCCCGGGGAACAATGTTACAGAACGTATATTTAAAAAAAATGATTTGCTGTATTTTAATGGTATATGCTTGCAAAACAAAAAAGATGGCAAATATCCGTATTTTTTCATGGCAAATGTCTCTAAAAAACTTCTTTTTTTTTACAGTGCACATTTGTACAGCATCATCTCAGGAATGTTGCTTGACTTTTCCACAGCATTTCTTTAAGACTAAGGTCGGGACTCTAACTTGGCCATTTCAAAACATAAAATTTCTTCTGCTTTAATAATTCCTTGGTTGAACCACTTGTGTTTTCAGGTGATTGTCTTGTTGCATGATTCACTTTCTGTTGAGTTTCAATTCACTGATGGATTCTTGACATTTTCCTGTAGAATTTGCTTGTACAACTCATCCATAGCTCCATCAATGATGTCAAGTCACCCTTATCCAGAGGCACCAAATCAGGCCCAAATCATGATCCTGCAACCACCAGTATCATTATTTGACCGAACACAATTTGGTCATAGACATAAATACAGTAACGCTTCTCAATTAAGCCCAAAAAGTTCTACTTTGCTCTCATCTGTCCACAGACCATTCATCCAGTAACCTTCTGGCTTGGTCACATGGCCTTGAGCAAAGTGTAGACAGGCATTTACATGAATGTAGAATTCTAGAGGTTCACATAATTTTGCTACATGCAAACATGTTACATTGGATAATTTTCCATAGTAAGTGTATTTTCTGTCTCTTCTGTTTAATCTAAGGACTTGCGTAAAATTGGATTACATTTTAGGTCATATTTGGGCAGATTTAGAGAAGAGAAAGTTTCAATCACCACTGTGTACTGCAGTGTCCATTTATGGTTGTCAGCTCAGGCTGCTTCCAAAGTAATCATCGTCTTAAAAAAGCTTCTCATATGAGTTAATTTGCATTTCATTTACATTCATTCTGCACCTATCTGTTCTACCCTGTCCTCTGTAACTGTCTGGTAATGCATGACCATTAACAAAGTTCATTTCACAGTCATAGCCACTCTATTGAGTCAATGATTGATTCATATTCAAATTTTGACAGGCGCACACACTGACACACACTGCTGGGAAATTATAGATTTGTTTTTTTCTTCAGACAGACATTGATTTTCATCCACCATTTGTTATGCACACACTGGTTTTGCTTCTTCTTCTTTTTTTGGACAAAGTTACATTATTGCTGCAGGGCAAATCTGTACAGACTTTTAAATCAATCTGCACTGAAACAGAAAACTAATTGCCCTTTGTGAAGAGAGACAAAAGATTTGACAAGAGCTTCATCAACCATGGAGCTTACACAGTATGCCAGTAAATGGATATTTTAACTATCAGTATCAACTTTAACCTCAATGTGTCCCTCCTCTGTTATAGCATTTTGGTGTTCTCTTCATCTTTATCACTCTCCACTCTCACACTTTTTACATCAGTAAAGGAACCATCTTGTCTCTTTCCTGCTCATCCACTGCCTCTCACTCCCTTTGGTCTCCAGCCCCTTCCTCTCACGCTCTAATCCCCATTTGAGTGCTTTCATTCACCTCTTCCTCTTTATTCCTGCTGGATGCTCCTCTCTCTCTCTGCTTCTTTCCTCGTGTGCTTTTCCTCTCTCACTCTTAATTTGCTTTTACTTTCCTTCCTTTCGTCTTCTCATTTCCCTCCCTCTCTCTCTCTCTCTCTTTCTCGCTCTCAACATGGCCTAGTTTCTAACAGCAGCCAACTCAGACATCTGGGCTTTGGCTCACGTGCCAGAGAAGGCATGACACCCCTGCTTGGGGGGAAGAGAAAGAGGTGAAGAGAAGGAGAGAAGGATACAGGATACAGAGAAGGCGAACAGAAGGAGAGAGGTGAATGAGGGGTTAATGGAAAGACAGTGTGAGATGGGGTGATTATGGGAAGTGAGACAGGAAGGCAGATGAAAACATCTGACTCTTTTAAACATAAAATGAATGGTTGGATGTTTCAGGTTGCAAAAAGTGAGAGAAAGGAGGAAAGTTGAAACAGAAATCAAGCCATGCACAGTTTGAAGCAGGCAGGCAGCTGGCATATGATGGTTATTAGCTATTAGAGTTAGCATGGCTTAGCAGGGTCACAGTGGCAAAGCAGGCTAAGTCGCTGTGTAATCTCTGTGTTAACCACAGATCATGTCATGTACTGCGTATGAAGATCAATCTCACACTGCAACCTAGACTGTCACAAACACACATTATTCCTTCATCTGTGCCTTCTCTGCTGCCTTTGTAGTTGATCTGTTTTTCCACTTTCAGTTTTCAGTTTTTTCCTGCTGGAGGGATATCAAGTTGCTGGGACGTGATCTGAAATAAGTAGTATTGTTTCTCTCTGCATGAGTATATGGTAAAAAAACAAGTCCTATTTGTCAACCCTATTGTGCAGTCTTATCTAACACGAGACAGTGCTAGACACTGTGTATACGAACCTGTACTGGCAGTTTATTATTTGGTCAGAGACAGATTAGGGTTAGTAAAATGGAATCCTGCAATTCTGGCATAATTCAGCTGACAAAAAGACGGATTATCCTTCTTCTTGCCAAAACCCAATTTAACATTAATATTGCTTTCTCAATTCTCTTTCTCTCTTTCTGTGTCTATCTTCCTCCACACCTGTCTGCTCATCTCATGTTCCCCTGCTTTTGTTTCTGACTATTGTTCTTGCTTTTGTTTTCCCTTATTTTCTTTCACCACTCATAGCCTCTCTTAGATCATATTGCTTTATACTCACATTTTCTTTCAATATCACTGTTCACCTCTCACCTTACTTTTATTCCCATTAATCTCCTGTCACTTCTCCATCACAATAGCCATCCCTCATTTATTCCATCATTATGTCATTCTCTTTCTCCCTTGGGCACTTTCTACTCTTTGATTTATGTTGACCTTCACAGTCCAGTTTTGCTTGATTCCTACTCTCTGATCACTCACTCCTGTGCACAATAGTAAGACCATAATTGATGAAAATATTAATTAATACAGTATTGACTGGCTTGAATATTTGCATTTTTTATTATGTCAATTATAAAACACTACATTCACTTAAAAAATATTCACAGTAGTTTTGTTCTTTGCATCATATGTTTCTCTTTTCAGTAATTTATTTTTCTGCCTTATTTATGTATGCCATCCTGCCTTCTGTCACCTTCATCCTGTTTTCCCTCTGTGTCTCATTCTTTGTCGTCATTTCTGTCAGATTCTCTCCTTGTGTCAGACCACCTTTCTCCATTTGTCTTTCACTATCTCATTCATACATCCTTTCTAAGGTCAGCATAGCTGCAGAAAAAGTAGAAATGGACATGAGGGAAAGTGTAGGGCAGGTGTGGATGAACACTTGACAAGGGAGATTTAATGCATCTCAGTTCATACTGTATTTGTGTGTGTGTTTGAGCAAATGAGGCAGAGCATATAATAGGACGAGATAAAGAAGTATGCAGATTGCCCTCTAGTTCCATTGAAATCAGTTATCTAAATGCTGACTGTTGCTCTCTGACCTGATACACTGTGGTCACAGAAATCAAAACAAGCACAAAAGAAAAAGCAGCGGAAAATGATTAATATACCTAATGATAGTTTGAATAACTACAGTATTGTTTATGTAGTCTCACATGCATTTGTGGTATTTGCTACTGGCCCACAAAATAATATTACATTATTTCCTAGACTGACTTGGTCACCTAGGACAGAGGCTGAAGCCACTTTGTACCAGAGTCAGTACAAAGCTATCACGTTAAGCTGTTCCCAGTAACTTTGTTAAATTCGGGGGTAGAGGGCCTTAATTCAACATTAACCTTTATCATTGTTAGCATTGCATTAATGACAAACAGCAAATTTCCTTCATGTCTGTTTTCTTGAAGCTACAAAAAAATAATAGTTTGTGTAGAGCTTTAATTCTCAAACAGTGGATGCTGGGATGTTTGTTATGCTAGTGTTGTTTCTTTAAAAACATTTAATGAATTGAGTGAACTTTAAAAGTTAATTCATTCAAATCATTATTTTAAGTTAAAATCAATCAATTCAGAACAACTAATGTTTAAAAGTTCCAGAAAAGAAAATTGGCTTCAAAATATAAAACTGAATGAAAAGGTTTATTCCTGGAAATTCCTGTATGAGGATGATTACAGTATTCTCTCCACAAGTCGAACAACAGCCAAGATGACAAAACATGGGGTCTTGTCTACAGTGAAAATATAATTGACCAACCAGGTCATGAAATCATATCATTTTCTGTGATTTGAGGAAGTCACACATACAGTAATTCCTTTAATTTCCATTGTTCAGGACAGGTGAAAGATATTGTAAAACTTGGGCAAATGCCAACTAAACCTTCTACATGGCGCTTAATAATGGTAAATGAGGAAACCTGATTCATTGTGATTTGAATGAACTGGCTCTTTAATTCTCCCTAACTTTAGACTGTTTTGTATGACTAATGGATAATATAATTTCATCTAGCAAAGCCTCCATATCTGGCTTTTCTAGTAGACAGGAAAAATAAAAAAAATGTTAGATACTGTTAGGCCTAGAGTTCCATGCAGGCACCATACTGTACAAAATACAACATAAGTTCAAATAAAAAAAAAACAGAAATGACTGTAGTGATAGAAAGAAATACACTGATAATAAAGAATGAAGCGGTTGGCAGGTCAAAGTATGTGACACTGGATCAAACGATGCAGGGAGAAGCTGATGAAACAGAGTGGTGCATTAATCCAAGTTACAGTATCTTAACAATTATATCTGTAACTTCAGTTGTGCAAGGAAAGAAGCAGATTGACAGTTTGACCGAGTCAGTATGATCTATTTTAGTGATATTCTTATTAATATTAATTAATATTACCAATGTGTGTGTGTGTGTGTGTGCAGACACATTCCCTCATTTCCCAGTAACGCAAGGTGCCCTTGACAGAGTAATCATTTTGTACCATGACTCTGTGTGTACCCATGCATGTGTGTGTGGTTATCCCCTGCTACCATCTGTTTGGCCGATAATCATCTATCTCCCCATTAACTGTCAGTCACTCTGTTCCCTGTTGACATATCTCCTCTAACTATCTGAGCTACAACACCATCACAGAGGTAAAATACTATACATAACAAGAACAAATGTCTGGTCACTTCAGATATCTAATTATATGCAAACTGCACCGCTGTGTATGGACGGTTGGAATTTTTATTACCAACAACAGGGATCACATTTGCTGACCTTGATTTAATCTTCAACTTCTGTGTACGTCAAATGCAACAAAATACAGATGCAAAAAAAGACTGCTTACACAATGATTTATGTTTTACTTAAGCAAACCATCAATACGGAAAAAAGCAAAACTGAAACTGTCAATTACAGGATTTACATAGCTTATTTTACTTATGTTAAAATCTAGTCAAAAGATAAAGTAATAAACTGTCCAGAGAAAGATGCTGAAGGAGATTGCTAGGAGGTGTCTGACACCACGAGGAGACAGATCTTGCCATTGTTTTGAAGGCTTCGTGACATGATGAGGAGTAAGCCGTCTTCAGCGTGCATGAGTAACAAGGAAACATATCATACCTCTTGAATTGGAAATGACTGCAAAAGGTATTCACACCAGAGGACTGTCAGTCAGTCATGAAGCTCCCTTGTGGCATCTTTTCCTCACAGCTTGAACAAAGTGTTCCACTTACAGTTTATCGCTTTGCTCTTTGTCGACAGCCCTGTTAGAAATCTTGAGCTGCAAACGGTTTATTCCTGATTATTTCTAATATTTTGGATACTTTGGGTGGACAAATAGCGAAAAAATAACCTTTCTGACAGATTATTCATTTATGTACTGTGCGTGTGCTGGTCTTATCTGTTGCATGAATTCATGACATTGCAAAGTGGCAAATGACAGTTATACACTTTAGGATAACAGGGGAATATATCATTCTCTTCTTTTATGCAATACACAACTTGATTTTGCTCTATTCCACTTCACTCCCATCAGCCATACCCCACTTTTTTTTTCTCTCGAATAATTACATTTGGTTCTAGTAAAATATTCATATTGCAGTATGAATCATACATCTGAAAAACTGGGAGAGCAAGAGAGGGAAAGGAATGGAATGGTTACAAATGTAATGACAAGAGGAGCAGGAGAGGTAGAGAGAAGAGGACAAGGGTAAAGTGTGCAAGACAGATAGAAAGAGTGAGTGAGAGAGAGAGAGACTGGCAGATGGATTAATGGAAAAGTCAAGCAAGGTTACAGACAGGACAGGGAAAACCAGAAGAAAAAGAGGAATACTTGACGAAAGAGGGAGTGGAATGGAATAAGATGGCAACCATTTGATTGAATATGAGAATCACAGGGTGTAATAAGAACTGATATGACCATGGATGAAAACAGAAAAGCAGTTAAAATTGTATTCCTTTCGATTGCATTCCTTTTGTTGTTGTTTGTTGCTTGAACAATTACTACATTAACATCAGACTGGATTAAACATTCAAATGTATTACATGCATCACCTGTTCCTGCAGGCAAGTGTGAAAATCTGGCTTTCAGACTTTGGCTCCTAAAGTCTGAAATGATCTTTAAGTTTAGCATTTCCATGAGCCTAATCGGTGTGAAAAAAGTCTTCAAACGTCAAAGGTTAAAGACTGTGACAGATGGAAACTGTGGGTCTCCATCAACAAGAACAGCTTCATATTATTTTTACTTGAAGCTGCTGTATGTGCATTTTAATACTGATAATTAAGGAGCACCTGAAAGAAAATGCAATCACACACATACTGTATATTCACACATGTGGGTATGGATTGCTTAGGCAGAGACTATGAGTGAATATCCAGCATGCCAAACATTAGCAAAAAGTGTGTGCCAGCATTTTCTGTTTCCAGAGAAAATTTGTTGCTGATAAAAAATTCAGTGCAGGAGCAAAGTGTTGGCTAAGTGACAGGGAAACCAAGATCCAGTAGGAGCAAGTATCCCTCAAGTGTTACAAAAGACCTGCGTAAGCTCTTCTGAGACAGAGCGAGAGAAGAGGGAGGAAGCAAGAAGGAAGGGAGGAAGCGAGAAGGCCAGGTGAAATAGGGTCAGTGCTCATATTCCACTGAACCTTATGAGGGTTGATTATCTCCAGCCCTCACACACACACGTACACACACGGGGCCCTGCCTGCAGAGTGTGCGTCTGTGTATGTATGTTTTCCTCCGTCTCTTCCTCTGTGGTGTTATTAATGCTGACACACTGTAGCTACTGGCTATGTGCTTACCCTGTCCTCTTTCCAACTCTTAAGTTAAGGCAGATCACAGACACTGCTAACAAACACACACATACATAACCAACATTAATCATATCTGTCCCGAAAGCAAGGTTATGGGCAAAACATCATTGGATAGAAGATTTTTTCACATCCTACTAGTGTTTACTGTGAACATTTATAGCAACTTATCTGTTTTCTTACCCTTTGGCTGTCTATGAATATGCAAGTGCTGATTTTCTGATCTATAGAATAAACCACATGCTGTACAGTTTGTTGGCATTACTGGTTATATTGAGCTGTGCATCATAAAGCAAGAACATCAGGAATTATATTCATGCATATATTTTAGAGCCAACATGCTAGCATCTGACAAGCTAAAGATATAAATGCTTTCAAACTGTGGCAAGATTTTCTCTGTTGGCAAATTCTATTCTTCTATTCTTAATAATGTGATACGACTGTGATGCCATAGTGTGGAGGTCTGCTTGAGGAAGCAAATTAATCTGTGTGAATGCTCCATGTTCAACATTTAGCTTCGACATATGAATTTAACCAAGCCATCTTGACAGTGCTGACCTTTGAGGGAACGAAGAGCTGCGGAATACAAAATACAGGGAACTTACAAAGTTAATAAGGGTAGCTTATTAGGTTTTCCATCTAAGAACCCCAGGGTTAGTAGTGTTATAAAAATCTAAGTTTTTGGACAAAATTAAATCTAAATTGTTTAGCAGAAGTCATTCAGGAGTTCTTCAGTTCGTCTTCAAAAATGAACAGGCAGAGAGGGGGTGGGGGTGGGGGTCAGACTAACACGCTTCTGGCTAATAATCTTTTATGCAGGTTAATGGTCCCTCCTTGTCTCTGGGGACCACTTCTTTACTTTCTCACTAGCCTTAATAACTCTAACTTTTAAACCACACCTATCCTCGTGACGATCATGTTCATTAACCCTTTCCTTTGCTCCATTAGGCAATGTATAAGAGTAGAGATAAATGTTTGTTTTTTAAAACTTAGAATAGTATAACATTTGTTTAAAAATTATTTGGGCCAATTCAAGTCAATGTAGGCCTGATGATTCACACCTACATTGACTTACATCTGTATATTGCAAACTTTACTGAGCATGGGGTAGCACAGGGTAACACAGCAGTAATACAACATAGTATATGATAAAACAAAATACACAACAGTGGCTTGACTTACAGTTCCTCCTGGCCACATACCGAGGTGGACAAGAAACCAGAATAGTGGAAGAATAACGTTTTTATCTACTACAGCTGACCAACAACAATGTCCCTAAGGGGAACAATAAAATATATTGTTATTATAATATTTGTCTTGCCATATCAAATGTTATTTGAAAAAAACAAACATATTTTTATCAGCTTTTTGTCTTTTTGTCTAAACAGTATTTTTTTTTTTTAAAGATATCAATTTTGTACGTACTTGTATTTAGTCTTTGTCAGAATAATAACAAATCTTAAGACTTAAGTCAGTTTCGGTAATTACACAATAAGAAAAAGTCCACAGACTTTATAAATTAAATTATAATCCAATAAGGTGAAATCTTAAAGTGCTTTTTAAATGGAATGGAATGGATGTGAAACCCAAATATAATTCAAAATATTTTCTTACATTTTCTTACTTTCTTACCATTTGTTTTTCATCTGACACAAATTGAATTTGAAAAAATACTTGGTGACAGTGCCACCGGCTGATATCTGGTCCCAAATCATTGCAATGAGTTCCCTGGACAGCCGCAGTCATCAGATAGTTTGGTGTAGAATGTAAAAAAAAAATAAAACTACCTTCTAAACTGAGCAGGAAAGCATGAGGATTTGCATTATGTTCTGCAGTCTAGTACTGTATGTCCACACTATCCATCTGATCCAGACAAACAATTTAGCACAGACTATTTGGACTATTTGCTGCCGGTAAGCAAGTCACCAGTGAGTAAAATACTTTAGTTTCTCTTTATGCATTATTCTCTGGTGGTATGCATTTTGCAGTAATCTTTCTTGATCCCATCTGGGCTCTTGTCTGTGTGCAACGTAATAGGCTACATCCACAATGTTATTGTGTGTATGGAAATTGTTGATATGCTGTAGTATTATAGTTTGATATAGTCATAAACTTGAGGCAGAATTGATGGTCTCTGTGCTGCGTACACTGCTCAAAACTTTTGCTACTCAGTTGCAATGACAAAAGGAAAAGTTGGCAGGACTGTCCCAACTGAATGGGCCAACCCACTTCTAATTACCCTGTTCCCTACCTTCAACTAACTGCTCTCACAGGAGCAGAGGGACCCTTTTTTCTATTTTTCTGAAAGTCCTCACCAGAGACCTCACTTATGGGAAGAGAGGAACGGAAGGAGCAACGTGTTTGAGTGGAACAGAATCTAGCTGAGAAAGCTGAGACTTCATGAAACATAGTCCCATGTGGTTCCACTCATTCAGTCAGTCAAAAAAGCTTCCAGCAAACCCTGAAAATCACATTTTTTATACCTAAAATTAGACTACTTCGGGGGCTTTTTCTTTTTGCCTTAAACAGCATCTTAAAGATACACTAGGAAAGTATTTGTATGCGTACTGTATTGTCAAACGTTTGGAAGCGATCTATTCACAAACATGTAAAAATGCCATAAAATGTGTGTTGGATTAGTTCATACACATTTCGTAAGTCTGGTGCATGTTGTACATGCATTATGATTCGCAGTATGGTACTCACTGGTTTAAGAATAACAGTGTAACCGCACATACAGAAACCATAGCCTGCTTTAGCTTTGCCTCACAGGAAAGGCACAACATCTTAAAATGGTTTATGTTACAGCACGGCTGGCAGCTTCTGGCATACCTCTGTGGATTCTCCAGTTTGATTTCTTTCTTCACAGTTCACAGTTTCACAAATCTAAATCAATTATAAGTGCTGAAATTTCACATTGATTTAGTATCTGACAGATGGGACATTGGTCCTGGGTCATAAAGCTGTAATGAGAGATATGCTTTAGACCTTTTTCTCCCACACGTTTTTTGCTCAAACTTAAGCTGTGTGAAGCTGCAGAGAATCATCAAGCTATGATTAAAAACCCCTGATTGCATAACACAGTGTGAAAATGAAAGAAAGTCATAAACAGCAGTTAAAGAGATATAACATTAAGAGTGAACTAGTTAGGGGAAACATCTGCTGTCCATGTTTCATAAGAGCTTTTTTTGTCTCATTCAGACAGAAACATGGCATCACACATTTTGTTAAATATATGTTAACAATGTGCTGTGATAGGAGCTGTATCCTAAGGTATAGTTGCACTGGCCTCATTATTCAGCTGTTGCGGTTTCTTATTTGTCTTATTTACTGTAGGAGTGCTAGACATTATTACCGCCTGCAAGTGTTAATAACCCATATCTGTGAAGATTCTCAGTCATCCAGGTCATGGTTATCTCAAAAAAAACGGTTTTTAATGGCAACTGGACTTGTTTTAGTTCCTTGACTACGTTTCACCCTTCCATTCCAGAGGGCTTTTTCAAGTCGTTAATAACCCAGTACTGGCCAACTGGTAACTGATTACTTCACCGCATAGGCCTTTCTTTTGTAATTCTAATACTGTCTCTATCCTTTTCCGCCATATTGTCTTCTTACTTTTATCTTCTATTTCCAATATCACTAACATGTCCATAGGGTTCAGTTTGAGCAAAGATGGTGAAGCACTCTTCCCTTTAATATTGATGTAAGGTAGGAAGGACACTTGGATGTAAAAGTCAAAATAGTAGTGTTCATTCCCCCCCAAATAAATCGAAACACTGAAACACTAGACTGAAAGCTTTTTTTCATGGTTTCTTTCTTCTCTCTGTTTTTTCAATTCTTCCTTTTCCTGTGCCTGCTCACCTTCACCACTTTTGTTTTAATTCAAGAAATGAATATAGAGATCTAAGGACGTTTTCCACTAATGTCCATTTATGCTGTGTGATCACTGCTTTTTAATGCAAGTACTGTTTTCCACATCTTGCATTTAATTTGATGGTTTAAAAGGATAATAATACAACTTATTTTATGAGTTTTTGCCTGTTGTCCTGGTGATACAGTAAAAAAAAGTAATAGTAGCTAGAGATTAAAGGACTGATTTTGCTTCCTTCAGAAGATGCAATTTTCTCTGATTAATTCTTGTAAAATATGAAAAAAAAAGATACGATTGGTAATGTTTAATTTCATTCTCATTGTTTTTAAGTAGTGCTGGACAGCGATTAAAATTTTTAATCGCGATGAATCACATGATTTTCCTGCAATTCATCGTGATTCATCGCATTGTCATGGGCAAAATTTAATAATGAATTAAAAAGTAGTTTATTGTGCACTTTTATTTTAAAAGTACTGCTATATGAACAAAATTGCAATAATATTTAGTCTGCAAACAAATAAGATGGTTTTTAACAACAGTATTCCCTTTTGTAACCAGTGGCACCTGGTGGGTTTCTGCTGTTTGCTCCCTGATTGGTAGTGGAGTGGATAAAGAGGATTAGGTGTCTGGAGTGATGCCTGTTCTTTTCTTTGAGAGACCAGTAATGATGTTAGTCGCACGCTGGGCGGAGTGAGAGCTCGATGTGGGGTAAGAATTTGAGGCCCTATGACTTGTGTTTTATTAAATTTAGCATGTTATTGTGTTAAAGTTGTAACGTTTTGAATGTTGCAGTGTGGCCACACAATTTTTTAAGTGACGCTTGTTAGAGACATAAAACTACTGTGCGTGGGGGATATCAACGTAGCATGTAGATTTAACATCACTGTATATATTTATTGTGGATTTTAGATAATATTAAAATTGATGTTTTTAATGATACTAAGAAATATTATATTTGTCAGATTTGTAATTGTTTTGCAATTATTTGTTTTACAGTGATAGCCGTGGTAATTGTCACTGTTTCCTGCTGTCCGTTTGGTTTTGTTTGTATAGTTTTTGTTTAGTTAGTCCGCCTGGCCTTGCATGGCTGGTAGACAAAAAGAGCTGGGAGTGCATCTTGTGAGGGCAGACTAACTATACTTTCTTTTGTTTTGTTTGTTCTCTTTGTTTGTCTTTTGGGTTTTTGGCTTTAAACCCTGTTATGACTGAAATCTGTTGTGTTTTCTGGTTGTACTGACATGTGGATTGAAGTGCTGTGCATTTCCATAGTGGGACAATTTGGTTTGCAGTGTATCACATAAGGTTCTTATAAATTTTCAGTTATATTCAAGGTAATAACGGAGTATGAGATCGCCTGCTTGGATTGTGATTAGGGTTTTTATACTGCTTGTGTGATGTTTAATACAATAAATATTATTAATTATCCTTCTTTGGTTGTAATTTTATTTAGCTTTTGGATGTGACGGAAGTTCCCTCTTCTTAATGCTACAATTTGGCGTGGCTGGCAACTGAAAAGGGAAGTGGCTATTTTTTGTTTGTTGTGTAGTGATTTGTGTATATTTTGTAAGGACAGCAGGAACAGTGATTAGACTACCGTATTGGTGAAGAAGTGCAAGCTGGATGGAACAAATCACAGAGGACACGGAGAAGCAAGCAATGGCTCAGCAAATCCGTGAATTGGAGAATGAACTAAAGGACTTGAGAGCTTCATTTGCAGACACAGAGAGGCCTTCCACTTTGAAAGGGATTGTTGGAAGTGAACCGGAAATGACTGCTGGAACCAACCCTGTAGTGTATGTGCAACAAGACAGAAAGCTGCCAACTTTCTCTGGGAGACTGGATCATACTGACTCATTGACTTTACATGATTGGATCGAACAGATGAGATCTTTTGTACAAATAAGAGGCAGAACAGCAGAAAAGAACAGGCGCAGATCATTTTTGACCACCTAGAAGGTGCAGCATGCACAGAGATAAAATATCTGCCAACTGAAAAGAAAGAAAGTGTGGAGAAAATTTTTAAAGAGGTGTATGGCTGTTCACATTCTCATATCTCTCTACAACGTCGGTTTTTTAACCATAAACAGCAAGAGGGGGAGTCTTTGATTATTCCCATGCGTTGGTAGACTTAATGGATCAAATTATTTAAACTGATGGACAGGTGGCAACTATAGCTTCAAAGGATCTGCGTGACCAGTTTTGTGATGGAATAAGAGTTTAGGCTTTGAGGGTTAGGTTAAGAGATATGGTTAATACTAACCCACAGTGGACTATCCGTGAGGTTAGAGCAAAAACCCACCAGCTTCCACTGGGTACACTTTACACAGTAGCAGTTAAATATTTCTTGTAAATCTCAACTTAAACATTAATCACGTTTATTATTCTCCTCTGATCTCTGTGTTGCGCACGGCGGAGCTCAGTTCTGATGTGTGCGCACACACAAAGAGCGCACGTCGCAAAATATGTCACGTCAACCACCTAAAAAGCGTTTTTTTAAACACAGTTGTTAATTTGCTTGCTGTCACTAAAAGAAACACATGAACGTCATGATTCCTTTAAGTGTTTGTGTCAGTGTCTGTTGTTTGGGTGATTTGCTGCATCAATGGTGTGTATTGTATTTAAGTGATACGTCAGATTCCAAGTTCTCTGGTGATACGAAAATTCTACTTTGCAGTGGTTACAAATAACTGTGGTTCTACCAACTCCGCCGTGTAGAAGAGATTTAAAATGAAAATGTCCTTGTAAAAGTTCGGTACCTCCAGTCTTTTCTGATGCAGAAAGCTGCAGCTCATTGTTTGAGACGCATGACAACGCCAATCCAAAGCCAGTACTGATCAACATCCACACCTCCTGTGACCCATGGTTTGTCTGTATATGTATTCAGGGCCAGTGAACAACGGACTTTCATCATCATCATTATCATAATAATAAAACTGCGTTAACGCGCGATAAAATACTTGTCGCCGTTAATTAATGAATGCGTTAACGCGATAAATATGCATTAACGTGCCCAGCCCTATTTTTAAGTTAAATGATTTCAAATTAGTATTATGTTTTATGTTAAAGTTAAAGTTTTTAAGGCAGTCCTCCTTTAAAAATAAAGTCTATATATTGCATTACATCTTGTAGAAAGGAAACCTCTAAAGGACACAGTAACTATGACATGAACAAAGGAAAAAGTCAGGTGATGTAGTAGGTGATCCTTCCATTCATCCATCCAGATCCAACCTATGCAGAGAATGGTGTTATGGGTAACATGTAGGCCACGAGGCTCTCAACAACATGTATTACATGTCAAGCAACTAATAAGCTGATCCACCATCCTGCCGGGAAGTTTACTCCATTTTGTTCTTTGGCATTGTACTGCCACAACTCATCTAAGAGAGTTAAGGAAACTAAATTATCTAAATTGTTAACCAGGCCTGGTTATAGGAACTGTTTCTATATGCATAAAGCATGTACTATAGTTTTTGCTTGATAAGAGCGAACATGCTGTAGATTAAGAAAAGCATGATTAACTATTACACGTTTGTTTGACATTAAATTTAACAGCTGGACCGTGATTATATGATACATGCAAAAATACATACGTACACAATACAAACAAAAATACATACAAGAATCATACAACTATTAATCTAGCAGGATTACTTGACAAATGATGAGTTTATGACTGAGGACTGCATGCAGGTAGAAGCTGGAAAGATATAGGAGGTAGGAAGGAAGTGTGTGTGATGTGATGGGAGAGATAGCTCAGTAACACCAGTCCCTAGAGGCACAGGGAGGGAAAATGCAATGATGATGTTATTATCAATCCCTCGTGTACTGACACAAACAGAAACTCTCCCACAAAACACAAACACACAAATGTCACTTTCTCTTTCGCACATACAGTAATAAACTAGGTCATTTTATCGATCCCTTTAAAGTTCTGTTCTTTATCTCATAGTCTTCACATAGAAGAGAGTGTGTGCAGCAATTGGACTTGTCATCTATGGTAAAAACGCTGGAGGGAACCTGTAATGAAACTCATCTCCTCACTGGCAGAATTTGCAGTGACTGCTCAAATCAGATTTTTCCACTTGTGTGACGCAGACCTTATCTCTTTATCATTGCCATCTAAACTGTGAAAAATCTGATTATGGTCCATTTTAATCACCTGTAAAGATGACAAGGCAGCAAATTAGACTTTTAATCAGGTGGTGAAGATTCGTCCCTACCTACATTGGTAGGCCTTTCAGAGGATCCCCATGTACTCTGCATTAACCTTCTATATACTCAAAAACTGCTTCTGATGCACTTCCATCTCTTCTCTAGGGCCAATTAATTGTTTTCCAAAGTTACATTGAAAAAATCAGACATAAGAAGACAATGAGATTCTGCATTATACTCATTTAACTTTCACAACTTGTTTTGCTTGCTCGAGAGTGGGCGACAGTGGAGACTAAGGCACTAAGACACATCCTGCAGGCAGGGACCCTGTTTTAAAAAATAGATACACATGTGTCTTGTGAGCACACACATACCCACATACACATGTACACATTCAAGTTCATGCACTTGCAAATTTTCAAGAGTTTTGTAGATATCGTGTGTGGCATAACTGGTTCATTCTCCCCATTCTATATTCTTTTATCCAGTATCTCCAAAAAAGTGTTTTTAGGAATTAAGCTGCTTTGTTCTCTTATTGTGAAACATCATAACATCATACATTTTTGATATGATGCCGTGGCTTTGGAGTGGATTTCATGAATCTTGGCTACAAAAAACATTTGAACGGCTTTATGATAGAGGACACTGTTGATGCTCAAAGGGAATTTGTATATGCATTTCCTCTTTCCACATCAGGTTCAGAGACCATCAACAGTTACATAACATGGCCACAGGATTTGATAGAGATTCAGTGTTTTGATCAAGGTTGCTTCAGTTGGGTGGATATTTGTTGCAAGGGTCTTTTATTGTTATAGTTCACTTAATGCTTGGGCTATGAACATATAGCACAATACCACTTTAAATGTTGAAGTGGATAAATATATTTAAGCCTCGTGTTTGCGGAAATTAACATTTTAAGTATTTAAACACAACCATGCAGTTTTCCCTGACGTATACTTAGGTGAAATGGCTGTAAGAATGGTCACACAGAAAATGGTTAGGACACACTAGCAGAAAACACTGAGAGAAAACCTACACAACTGGTGATATCACTGCATGGATACACACACAAACACACCCACCCAGAGGCATCCATGTACATACACACAAACGCAAATCCACATCCAGGGGTGCCATCACTGTAAGGCATGCTGCAGTCAGGGCAGTGTGATGGTGTTATATAAGAGGGCTGGCCAAGCACGGCTAAGCATTTTTATCTGGGCTAACAACAACTCTACTTAAAGTACACCAACATGTGTGTGTGTGTGGAAAGGGAAGGAGGATGAATGTTATGAAATCGCCTACAAGGAAAAAAGGCTAAATGCATGTGTAACATATGAGAAGTAGTGAAGAAAATGAGACAGGCAGAGAAAAAGTTATAAAAAAAGACTGACACCAATGCTGACTTAAAAAAAACAAAACTCCTCAAGATGTGGTTGAGCAAACTGCTTCACTACTGCAGAGCTACTTTTTAGAACAAATCTAAGGCAAGTTTCATGTCTGTCTTTTTATCCCTGATGTTGTTAAAGTTAATTTTAACCTTATTGCTGTTTGGTCACTGACTCTGAAACTCTGCAACAAGAGCTTGTTGATTTTCAGGATTTTTTTTTAAATTAATGAAACAGTCACTATTTGGGAAGTCTGAATGTTAATAATCACCTAAATTGTGCACCATGTCTACTGCATTTTCTGGCAACCTGCACAAATATAGATGTTTTCTTTTCCTTAAATGTCTGTTTAGTATAACTAGAATTGTTACTACACTGTTACTACTACATAAGTTATCTGTGTATTCTTTTCTAATATTCCTTGTTTGACTTCAGTATTTCTTCTTTTATATACTAGTATATATGTTTAATGCATTTCCTCTCTTGTAAAACCCAAAGGGATGTCCACCCTTGTGTGAACGCTGATAAAAAACACAAAACACAAGGGACCCACTTTTGAAAATGGCAACGAAAGTGGTGCAAAACTTCATAGGTTACCTTCAAGGGCCTCAGTTTTTCATTGTAATTTCCAAAGATATATGGCTGACTGAAAAGAAAAAAAAAGAAAAGAAAAAACAAGGCTCAGGAATGGGATAATACCTGCCTGAACTCACAGATTTCCTTCCAAAGAAGCACATATTTTTTGGAACCGATTTGTGTTGTTTTAAGCTTGTCAGACTATTAGTCATGTCAATTTTTATGTATTTGACCATCTCTGCTGTCAGAAGGCTGTGGAACAGTGGGAATTAATGCATTTTTAATGCTAACAAGCAGAAGGAGAGGCTGGCAGTATCACTTGAGAGTTAGCTGTACCCAGATGGCCCATGTTTATCTATAACATCACAGAGGTAAGAGAGAACAGCAAGAGACAGCGAGATAAGGAATAAAGAAAAAGGAGGGAGATGAGATGAAAGGAAAGAAGAGTTATGTTGTGGTGGGAGTGTGGTGTGTGTGTGTATTAGCCAGCAGGCAAGAGATCTGAATGGCTGTCCCAGATACCCAAATAAGTCTCCTCATATAATTCTACATCGCAATTGCTTTGGTCAGCAGGGATGAGACACACACACACAAAGACACATGTGCACATGATCACCTCACCTCTCATCTTGCCCAGTTCATCTACCTCTGCATAATTGGCTGTAACATGGTTGGGTGGGACTGAGTGCGCTGTTCAAACCTTATCAAACATATACACATATACAAGGTATGTACAGTCTCAGTGATCTGAAATCATGTGAGCTACAAGTTTAGCATCAAGTAATTAACTTGTTTTAGTGATTAGTCTGATACACACTTAGTCTCTAGCTCCAGCAAGCTCATTTATCACCCTTTGCACAGACAATGTAATGGGATGGAAACAGCAAGGTAAACACAGTTAAGGGACAATTTTTAATGATGCCACCTGCCTTGTGTTCATTTCAGTGTTGACCAGTGGCGGCCCGTCAATAGAGGGCGCTGGGGCGCCGCCCCACCTGGCTCACATCAATAAGAAGAAGGCAATAGGAATCACATACAATAATTTTACAAAACGTGAAAATTTAAATAAAAGATCTATACATTATACAGTCCATGAGTACAGTGTATAATCTGCATTAAAGTGTAGTTTAAAAAGGTTCTCTCACTCTTTTACTGCGACAGTGGGGTGACGTATTTCCTGTTTGTGGCGCAAAAATGTTTACCATAGACCTACGCTATAATTGGTGCATGCGCAGTGGAACCCCCTCCAATACAAACTATAGGAGAACCTTGGGGCGCAAAATTTTGCGCCCAAAGCCCGCCCACAGGACTGACGTCACCCCTCCAGACCCGGAAATTCAAACGGAAACTCACAGCAGCACTTGTGTTTTGTTTACAGTCAGTCGTAGGAGCATTTTTGTCTCATGGATAATACAAATTCTGTTGCTAAAAACTGAACCGTTCCACAGAAGAACCCCACAGGAAAAGCTTCTGGGCAGCCGGAGCTCAAAATCAAACAACTAACACCAAACAGAGGGAGAAATTACACTCGTTTTTTTCTCCAGAAACTGGTATGAGAAGAAGTCC
>JAUMHL010000029.1:17579380-17603556 GCA_032362345.1 Sandelia bainsii
AGGTTCGACTATCCGACGGACCCTCCTTTCCAGGACCCCTGAATAGACTTTCCTGGGGAGGCTGAGGAGTGTGATCCCTCTGTAGTTGGAACACACCCTCCGGCCCCCCTTCTTAAAGAGGGGGACCACCATCCCGGTTTGCCAATCCAGGGGCACTGTCCCCGATGTCCAAGCGATGTTGCAGAGGCTGTCAACCATGACAGTCCTACAACATCCAGAGCCTTGAGGAACTCCATGTCCCCAGGTTCTGCTTCCTCATTGGAAGGCATCTTGGTGGAATTAAGGAGGTCTTCGAAGTACTCCCCCCACCGACCTACAATGTCCCGAGTTGAGGTCAGCAGCGCACCATGCCCACTATACACTGTGTTGACTGTGCACTGCTTTCCCCTCCTGAGACGCTGGATGGTGGACCAGAATCTCTTCGAAGCTGTCTGGAAGTAGTTCTCCATGGCCTCACCAAACTCCTCCCATGCCCGAGTTTTTGCCTCAGCAACCACCGAAGCCGCATTCCGCTTGGCCTGCCAGTACCTATCAGCTGCCTCCGGAGCCCCACTGGCCAAAAAGGCCCTGTAGGACTCCTTCTTCAGCTTGATGGCATCCCTCACCCCGGTGTCCACCAACGGGTTCGGGAGTTGCCACCACGACAGGCACTGACCGCCTTACGGCCACAGCTCTGGTCAGCTTCCTTGACAATGGAGGCACGGAACATAGTCCATTTGGACTCAATGTCCCCCACCTCCTTTGGGACGTGGTTAAAAGCTTTGCCAGAGGTGGGAGTTGAAGCTCCTCCTGACAGGGGACCCTGCCAGACGTTCCCAGCAGACCCTCACAATCCATTTGGGTCTACCAGGCCTGACCGGCATCCTCCCCCACCAACAAAGCCAACTCAGCACCAGGTGGCGATCATTAGGGTGTCCTGGTACCAGGTGCACAAATGGACACCCTTATGCCTGAACAAGGTGTTCGTTATGGACAATCCGTGACGAGCACAAAAGTCCAATAACAAAACACCGCTCTGGTTCAGATCGGGTGGGCCATTCATCCCAATCACGCCCTTCCAGGTCTTACTGTCATTGCCCACTCGAGCATTGAAGTCCCCCAGTAGAACAATTGAGTCCCCAGCAGGTACGCTCTCTAGCGCCCCCTCCAGAGACCCCAAAAAGGGTGGGTACTCCAGACTGCTGTTCGGCGCATAAGCGCAGACAACAGTTAGGACCCGTCCCCCCACCCAAAGGCGGAGGGAGGCTACCCTCTCGTCCACCAGGGCAAACCCCAATGTACAGGCCCCGAGCCTGGGGCAACTCCAGAGTGGAAGAGAGTCCAGCCTCTCTCAAGGAAAACTGGTTCCAGAGTCCAAGCTGTGTGTCGAGGTGAGTCCTCTCAATCTCATGCACTAGCTCAGGCTCCTTTCCCACCAGAGAGGTGAAATTCCACGTCCCTAGAGCCAGCTTCTGCAGCTGAGGATAAGACCGCCAAGGCCCCTGCCTTCAGCCACCGCCCATCTCACACTGCACCAGACCTCTTTGGCCCCTCCTACAGGTGGTGACCTCTTCGGGCTATGCCCGGCCAAGCCCCATGGGTGAAGGCCCGACCACTAGGCACTTGCCATCGAGCCCCACCTCCAGGCCTGGCTCCAGAGGGGGGCCCCGGTGACCCGCGTCCGGGCGAGGGAAAACGGTATCCAAAGTTCACATTCATCATAAGAGGTCGTGAAGTTCCACGGGGATCAATAAAGTATCAATTATTATTAGAAAGTATCAATTATTATTAGTAAAAGAGACAATTTCAATGGTCTTCTACTCTCTTTCCATCTGACCCTCTCATACAGTATGTTTTTCTATGTGGCTCATTTCTTCTTCCTCTTCTTTGTCATATTGTTCCTCATTTTCATCGTTAGTTATTAGCTAAGCATAAGAGGTTATTAGAGTATCTAAGTGGGTTGTAGGGGAGAAGGGCTTCAGGGAGAGCAGCACTTACACCATAAGAGTGTACAAGCATGGCATACACACAGTTTTGAGGGCAGATGATTTGTGTCCCTGTTAACTGGCTGGTTTGAGAGGGTCTACGAGTCTTAAGCAGGTAGACACTGCAACCTGTCAATGGCTGTGGGTTAGAAGAAAGGCTACAGACTGGGCCACATAAGCATCAAGGGTCAACACATCCAGCCATTTGAACCAAAAATGGTTCAAATATATATGTTGAAGTGACCATGAAACCACTCATTGGTCAAAATATATTATCACAGAAATTTCTAAAACGTGGGCGTGAGTCTCATGCCACATTATTGTGTATTTCTGTATGATTTACTTTAAAATCAAAGCGTGTCAGTACATACGTTTTACTCTAAAAATGGAATAAAGTGTATCCAACAATACAAACAATAGTCAATTCTGTAAAATATAATGAGCATATGAGAAGACAGTGAATGTGTTTCTGTTGCTGACAAAGTAAGTGGAAAAATTGAAAAGACAGGCCAATGACCTAAGTCATTCAGAAGAGTTGGTAGTGGTTAGTAGAGATTAGCGTAATTATAGAGTAATGATGGTCAGACAACAGAGTGGGCCTGGCTCTCAGATGAAGTGTAGTCATATGAAATGTAATGTATTATTCCAAATCGTTGTAACTTTTTACACTTATTACCTGTAATTTACTTAATGCCTATAAACGCACCACCAAACATTTGTTTCAAGCATACGTAACTTTTGCACATGATGAAAAGTGTAAATATAAACCTGCAATTTAGTATTACATGACAAAATAATGTGTTTTTTCTTTTTCTGTTTAGTCTGTTACAAGGTAAAATTGATTTTGCTTATTACTGTTTGGTCAGAGATACAGGTGTGTTTGAGAGCACTTCACTTTCCTGCCAGGATGATGCATGTACTTGGATCAGTCGTCGTCTTTTTTCTTAATGTGACCTGATCTAGAAGTGTTCATGGTTGTGTCAGTTAGTCTCACACCTTTTTTTCCCAAGATAATAGGAAAAAGTATAGACAGCAGGTGTAATGATATTTAATGTTCCAGCCACTGTACTCTCAGATTATTTGTTGCATAAGCTCTACAGAGTTATCAAATGACTCCCTGTTTACTCATTTCCCTCTTCTCTCTCCCTTCTCTCCTCCTCCTGTCCCTTCTTTCTACCTTCCTTCCTCCATTAGCAGACATCCACAAGCTGCCATCAATCGTCAGTGAGTGGCATCACAAATCCATTAACCTAAACAATGCAAAACATTTTATCCCTGCATCCATTCATCCATCTCTTTCTTTCAGTACTCAGTTTCATCTGTCTTTCATGTCCTGTCACCATCACTCTTTAAACTGAGTCATGCATCAGTTTCCATTATTGTCCTTACACGACAACAATGGACAGACAAGGTTTGCCACAGGAGGGCAACCCAACACACACACACACACACACAAATGCACGCATACATACATGTTTGTCTATCTGTTTTTGTGAGGACAGTCATTGACATTGAGTAAGAACCGGCTAAAATGTCCTCACAGGTATTTAAACAAATTTTGTCCACACAAGGAAGTAAAGATGTGCACACACACACACACACACACACACACACACAGCTTATTTTAAAGTTAAATGATTACAGTACACTTTTACCTTGCACTGAGGTTGACTATCATTCTTAAATTTTGCTGTAACATACTGATGTAAGATTTATAAATGCATTTTTTTTCTAAAACCTTAACAATCCCAACACAAGCAGTTATGAAAATAAATTTACTAAGAAAGTTGAGTTTGACTGCATTGAAATTACAGTTTGGCAGTGTCCCAAGCTGCTGTCAGTCGCAGATACTAATGTGGAAATAAAAAGCTGCAGGGAGTGGCCGTGAGCCTGGGTCAATATTAACAGGGCCTAGTGGTTAGACCTCCACAGGCTCATTAAATTTCTGTGAAAATAAAATGAACAGCCATGAAACGCCCCTGACACTTCAGTGGAAGAGCTTTTTAAATCCTCTTTTCAATTACATTTGTACAGTCTATGTGAATGTGACTACTGCTCCCTGTAGGCCGCCATAAGGTGTTTGTGGTTAACAAGTGTGTGTAGCTTTAAGCTAAAAAAAATTATTGGCACAGAGTAGAAGAAAATATTTACATAATTAACTAGCATAGAGGAAAGCCATACTGTCTTCTTCTATAAATTTGTTAGTTACCTGCAGGTAGAAAGTCTGCAGCATGTGGGATATTATATAAACAGTAAAAACTGAGTGTACAATATGCATTGTCAACATAGTCCTTGTTTCATAATTCATTACAACAGCCCCAGAAAATACCCCTACAGTTCAGATCAGATTAGCACGACTAAATGACTTTTGAAAAACATTTTCACCTTGCTGCACATAGACAAAAGAGCAACTCAAATTTTTAAAGACTGCTTATAGGAACAGCAGGGCCTTAGTCAATGTACTACAACAACAGTTATAGTATATCTATTGATACTAGTTTGGGATTCTTTTGCCTCATTTTCTTTTTCAAACCGTGCTCAGTAGTTGCTGCCAGCTGAGAGAACAGGACTACCTGATTTAATTTGCTTTTATTTCCTTCTTGGTTTAATGCTTTGGGAACAATTGATGTCAGTGAGTGATGTAGATAGCATTATCTTGAGTGACTACATTAAAGCAGTGAGACTGGTCACACACAAAACACACTGATCCATGATGATTGTAGCATAGTTTAAAAGTCCAATCATCCCAGCTCTACAGTATGGGAGTGGGGCCAGAGGTTGGCAAGGATTGCACAGGCATCAGTCATTATCATTTTGGTATTATTATGGTGGAGGAAGTACTTGCATCACTTTCTTAAGTAAAAGTATTGTTACAACATTGTAGTTTTTGACTTTGAATTCAAAATGGTTCATCAGGGCTTCAGACTACAGCCATGAAGCCACATTTTGTGATCATTTTGGAGGCAGGCAGTGGCGGCTCGTCAATAGAGGGCGCTGGGGTGCCGACCCACCTGTCTCACATGAAGAAGAAGAAGATAGGAATCACATAAAATAATTTTTAAAAAACATGAAAATTTAAAGAAACAATCTATACATTATACAGTCTGAGAGTACTGTGTATAATGTTCATTAAAGTGTAGTTTAAAAATGTTCTCTCACTCGTTGACCGCGACTGAACGGTCGTGTGACGTATTTCCTGTTCCTATGGGGCGCAAAAGTCTTTACCATAGACCCACGCTATAACTGGTGCAGGCGCACTGGAACCCCCTCCAATACAAAGTATAGGAGAACCTCGGGGTGCAAAATTTTGCGCCCAAAGCCCGCCCACAAGACCGACATCACCGCTCCAGATCCGGAAATTCAAACGGAAATTCATCGCAGCGCTTGTGTTTTAGTTACAGCCAGTTGGAGGAGCAGTTTTTTTGTCATGGATAATACAAATTCTGTTGCTAAAAACTGAACCGTTCCACAGAAGAACCCCACAGGAAAAGCTTTGGCTCAAAGATTCTGGACCCGAGCAGCCAGACATCAAAATCAAACAACAAACACAGACTGAGGGAGAAATTACACTCGGTCTTTCTCCAGAAACTGGTCTGAGAAGAATTCCTGGCTGTCTGTCCTGAGACTGGAGCTTTGTTTTGTTTTCTCTGCCTCCTCTGTCAGCTGCCAGGAACAGAACAAGCCTGGATTCAGACAGGTATTAATGATTTAATACATTTTCCTGATAAAGCGAGAAAACATGAACAGACTAGGAGCAACATGCTGTGTGTCATGTTATGTTTGGCGATGTGAATATCACTATGCAGCTTAATGAAAGCTACAGGATATGACATAATGAGATGACTTAATGAGGAGGGAGACAAAAACCGACACATTTTGTCTAAGATAATAGACTGCATTAAATTCTGTGGTGCGTTTGAGCTCGCGTTGCATGGTCATGATGAAAGTGAACACTCAGAAAATCCTGGCATTTTCAGAGGGCTGGTGAACTTTGTTGGATCCCTGGATGCAGCAGTACATGAACATCTGCAGACTGCTACCGTGTTGTTGAAGGAGAGACTTATTTACTTATAAATAGTAAGTGACTGAAAACACAGACTGTGTATTTTTACATTAATTTAAAGTTTTAAAGTAGTGTGATGATAATGGTGCTTTGACTTATACTAGTGGTGATATGTGGTTAGAGTGCAACTGAAAACTGACTTGCAAAAGTGCGCCCCCCCAAAAAATAATTTCACCAGCTGCAACTGGAGACAGGGCGACTAAATTTTACAACTATGTGCACCACCATGCCTGCCCCTTGCTAGGGCTTTCTGTGAGACTTATTGACCTATGCACAAACACTAGAACTAGTGTTAGCTGTGAGTCGAGTCGTGACAGCTAATCTGAGAGGCTGAGAGAGATGATGTTACTCAGTGGGTTTAGGAGCCCAAAACTCATTCAGGTGAATTTAACGCTGCCGCTGGTTGATGATGGAGCTTATTTTAAGTACCTTATATCTGTTTTCATGATCATATGTTTTGAACCTAATAATATTAATAATTTGAATTACGTTATGTAGTGCTGGTCAGCTTGTGAATGTAACTAATCTAGTTCTGAAAATAATAATAAATAATCAGTAATAATAATATGATAATAAAAATCAGTTACTATCTTTTGCTATAAATGCATGTCTGTTAAATTTTTATATTATCCTAAATTTGATAATAAGTGTATCTGAATTTAGAGTCTATTGTGAATAAATTCATCTGCTTTTACAGCACACATGGCGAACTAACGAGTAATATCTCATTTAAAAAGGAAGTGCGATGGCGTTCAGCCTTCAAAGGCTCTTCTTAAGACGACAGTCTTTTGTGTGAGCAGACCATTGAGAGGAAGCTGGAGAGCGCTAAACCGCAGTACTTTGATCCCTTTCTCGCCCTAATAATCAGACCTATTTCTTCTTTCCTTTAAAGTAGTTGAGAATAATTATAAGTATAGTTGGCTGGGTGTGTGTGTGTGTGTTTGAAGTAGATAGGTTTATAGATACCCACCAGGTGGATATATGTGGTGCAGAGCAGCTTTTGATAGAAAAATCTATGGGCAAACGCTTGTGGACTAAGGCTCACTCAGAATGGGCACACATACAAAGACACACACAAGCAGGGACGGCCAGGGGGCAGCTGACCGTGCCAATTGTTTGTCTCCCAGAATCAAATGGGAGGTGATTTTCTGAGAACTAAAGGGCAGAATGGAAAATGACAAAATAAACGAGTGCACTTTTCTCGCTTTTTTCTTCCATCTGTCCCCCCGCTGAAGAAGAATGATCTGCCACAGTCTCTTTGTCGAGCTGGCTGACACAACCACTCACTGTGCTCACTCTCTGTCTCTCTCTACCACACACACACACACTGATTTCCTCTACACCACTGTGTTTGGACCACAGTGCTGTTGACTCTGTGTGATCTGATGAATGACACCCCCATTTCAATTATTGCCCCTCCTTCGTGCTTCTGGCTATCTCTCAGGCTGTCTCTCACACGTGTGTAGACAACAACAATTGAGAAACTTAATCTAATGAGGTGTCCACACTCATCACAGGATAGCTAGGTAATTGAACTGGAATCTCAGTGAAAATGATGATGAGTAAGCTCTAGTTGGTCCTCTTTGGTCTCACAATGTTATTTCAATCCACATGAAGGAGTAAAGAAAGGATGGCTAGAAGAGAAGACCTCTACAATGTGTTCATTTTCGCTCTTTACCAGTCCCATGATGTAACTCTGCCTGTTACTTATTTTAAACATTGCCTTTAAGCAGGGTGTTGAATTCTCTTGAAGTTAGGCCATTGTCAGAATCATAACATAATACGTGTCTACATTAGACCAGGTGTTTTTTTTCTGTTGAAATGTGGGACCTGGTGTATCTACTTGTTTTCTTTTACAGTGTTTTTAATAAAAAGTGAATGGCTAAAGGGAGAGATTCTGCGGGAGCATTGTGTATAATGCCGTTTAGTCATTTTCTAAGACAGCTGGCTTGAGGGCTCCTCTGCAATCAGTGTACTTGTAAGTGCACACACTTAATATCTCAACTCAAAAAACAACCTTGTCTCTTGCAGACCTTCACAAGAATCAATACATTTCATGAAAAATAAACACTGAAATTAAAGGTTATTACTGTAAAAGCCTAGTTTTCAATGTTTAGACAGTCACTGACCCTAGTGGTCAACACACAGACCTAAAAATCTTATTTGATTTTAACAACATTTTAACCCAAACCTTGAAATTTCCCTAAACCTAACCACTCACAAACATTCACTGTAGTATTGTCACAACAGCAAAGGGTTAGTTGTTTAACCATTCATATCTCCTGCCACCATAGGAGTGCTCATTCAGGTGATGCTGCAATTTGTTTAGGTTGGGGGATTTATTTAGTACATTTTACTTACATAAAAGATAAGTAGAGTGTGCTCATTTTCAAACCACAAGGTTGTGATTTGCTGATTTTAAGAAGCGTCTTCATGCAGATCCTCCTGCAGTCCTCAGTGAGAGAGAGTGGTGCTGGCCGACGAGGTGCAGCATCGTATATTGAGCTGTTTGGGTGTTAGATTATGAGTTGAAAACCCAAAAGTGACGACAGAGCATTGATCAAACCCTTGTTTTTAAGAAAATGCTGGAATGAGAAATATCCAAAAACGTGGTCAGAAATAGGAAATGGGGATAAGTAAAAAAAAATCAGCAGTTAGAATGATTATTTGTTCAAGAAAGAAATGGTACATTGGAGGTGGAAAGTAGATATGGAACATGTGGACATATACTGTAGAAGTTGATACGTAGATGTAAGGCATGAGGAAAGGAAAGAAGGAATGTGGCAGATGGTAAATGTAGCTGTAGCCCAAATGGTGTCTTGATGCTCTGTTGGACACACACACACACACAAAGTCAAACATGCAAAAGTGTACAAGGTCAGTAACAAATTCACATAACATAAAGGCTTCTGCGGCATTACTGACAAGTGGGCACATGTGACTTACAAAAAAAAAGGACAGCAAAACTATTACCCTTTTTACATAGAAATCATTATAGGACACAGTGGTAAAGGGAAACATATTGTGTTTCAGGCAATATATAATCAGACAGATAAAATAGAAGTTAAAAAGGACTTTGTTTTGTTTAGGTCTAGTAAAGAAATTATACTTTAGATACTTTATACTTTACGAGACAACAGTGACAAAGAACTCGATGACCAAACATGTATTTAATCTATGGTTGATGGGTAGCCACAGACTGAAAAAGCAGCTTTGACGTAGTTACTTTGAGTCTATAAATTAGATCCATCCATTAATACAGTGCATCATAAAAGACATTGAGTAGACTCTGTATAAGTAATAAGAGACACGTACCTTCTGTAATGTATACACAGTGCTGTTGGGTAGCCGAGCCCACGACCATTATGTTTAAAACAGGTAAAACAGCAACCAAAGTATGAAACCACTCAGTAAAGTCCTACAATTAATTCACATTAGCAATGTTTTGACCACAACTGGTGTCCAAGGCCTTCAGGGACTAGATGTGGTTGAAATGTTGCTATTATTGTATTACTGTATTATTAAGATTTTAACAATACTTTAACAATACTTCTTCTGTTATCGATATTACTTATTGACCTAGTAAGTTAACAGTACTCTTATTAGTACTTTAATTTTTAAAAGAGAAAAACAGAACAAAATCAACTTAGCTTTATTTTCTCTCATGTTCTGAAATTGTAATGAACATTCTTAGGTACTAGTTGTCCTTGGAATGGACCAGTGGTAGTAAAGGGAGGAATAGACTGGTTCACTGTAGCTAACTAACTTTAACAAAAAAGTTAAAAAATCTTTAACTCAAAAATTTCTCTCTCACACAAACACACACACACACACACACACACACACACACAAACATACTGACAACAGAGACGTCAGTGAATTGCTGTAAGTGCTGTCAATTACAGAGTCATTACCAAGCATGTAAGAGGCCTACCTAGTAAGGATAGCTAAACTAATGTTAGAATACAGCTCGGTTGTTGAGGTCAAGACTGTGTATAGCTGCTAGCCAGTATTGACGTGCACATGCACAGATTATAGTTCCCATCCCTATTGGTCACATCAATGAAATGTGGAACCTTAGTGTGTGGTCATTGGTTTTATAGTTTTGTAGCTTCATGATTAAAAACTTAATTTGCTTTTGAATTTGCAGTAACTAGTGGTCGTCTGATTTTTTTTTTTTTTAAATCGCCAATGCTGATCATTTTTATAGAGCAGTGGGGTTGATGGCAAATTTGCAATGCCAATATGTTGTTGTTTTTTTTCTCATTTTGCAACAGATAAAACTCAACAATTACGAATTAGAGATAAAAATGCTGAACTTAAATTAGCATTTAAACTAAAATATTTTCAGGTATTTCAAAACTATTACGTTTCTGAAACACAGATGACCTACGTTCTGTACTGCCCCTGAACTCCTCACTAGTGCTGCTTCTGTGAGGAATGGTCATGCTACACGGTGTACTCCTGTGCGCAGTATACCCGGGAAAGACTAGAGAGCCACTATTAAAATGTGCAAGACTCCCAGTACTTCTGAGAGGTGTGGGATGTTTGTTACTAGGTATTTTAATCAACTATTCTATTGGCTTTTTGCTCACTTTTAACATGCGTATAGTTGTAAACTAGTAAAGTCTTATCTCACCTGGGCTCCCTCTGTTCTCCTGGCTGCTGTCCACTCTGTGTGGAGGAGCTGAGCTCTGCCTTCAGTCACAGAGAGGAGAGGCTGCAGCACCAACGCCGCGTAACTGTATTTCACTAATTCCTCTCATAAAGTGCAAATAAAATGCATTCTTGTGAGTCACTTGCACTGGTGCACCCAAATAATGTTGCACATTCATACGTGGTAATTTACAGGTGCATGTATGGCTCCAGATGATTTTTAATAATCGGCCCACACAAGTGCAGACATTGACCGATGCTGTTTAATTAAAAATGCCAAAAATCAACTAGATGTCAGCTTATTAAATGGGCTGGTTAATCGGACTGGTTACTTTCATGTATGGTTAGGCATGAAGCCTGGTGTGTATTTTGTGAATTTTGACAGGACAACAAACCTTGTGAATGGTGAAGTTTTATTCTAGTCGCTCTACAGAGAGAGATAGAAAGAGAGAGAGAGATAGAGAAACGGTGCCACTGTACAGAAGAGCTCCTGTGAAATTCACACAAAAAATATTGTTTTTACTCTTTATCATTTATAATTCTCCATGATGATGTATTCCAGTATGAATTTACAAGCTATGTATACAGGTGTAATTTCTAAATATATTCAAAATAGTTCCTTAAAAGTCTTTGAGGAAGTATTAGTTTAAAAAAAAAAAGCTCTATTCTTACAGCAAACCATAAAGAAAGAGGTCTTGTATCTTTGGAGGGATAGCAGACTCAAAGTAGAGGGTTGCCTTTTTTTTCTTTTATCTTCTTTACAGTTGAAGTCCTGACTATACATGAGGGAGGGAAGAGAGAAGCAGAGCTGGTGATACAGTAATTCTCACCTGCCATTGGAGGAAGAGCAAGGATGTCCTGCCACACCAAGCCAAGTCCTGACCTGCGACCTCACTGGGCAAAACATGGTCTGATAATGACCTGTCAGCCAATGAGGAAGGTACACTAAGGGTCAGGTTCTCGCCTTCTCCCCCAAAACAGCAGCATCTTCATCATGTTAAACATAGGTAATTTTTTTCTCTCAAATATGTATATACTCACACCTGGTTACAAAGCATTAGTGATCATAACATCATAACAGAAAAAAAACTAACAAAAAATAAAAGAAACAACAAAAAACATTTAAATTGTTACATCTGGGGTTGCATGCCATCACCTCATTATTTATCATTAAATGTAATTAAAATACATTTTTGCCATTAAAAAGAGCAGGGTTGTCATCACAAGGGTGTGTCTGTGTCTATGTGTGTGTCTGTGTGTGTGTTTCAACATAAAATAGCAATAGTTCATGACAGTTCTGTAAAAGGAGAACAAATAGAACAAATTGTCATGAGTTCATAAAACGCTAGGGTGCTGTTTGATACTTTTACATGTGCATATTCTTCACTTGTCAGCTCACGCAAGCAGCATGTGGAGATTAATATGATAATAATAAATATGCAGATAAGATGCAAAAAAGGACAAATGTTGCACGTCAGTCAGCATTGGGTAAGCTGATTGGGAAGCAAGGAGAGGTTCACTGCAGTATTCCAAGAGTACAAAAGGGCGATATGACTGTTAAAGATCACGAAGAGCTTCAATTGAAACACAATGCATTTCACTGCATTTTTTAAAACCATGAAGAGAAAACAGAGAGATTCCTGTCTCAGTATTCCATGTAAGGGTAGATTTTGGATGCTTATTTAACATTCTCCATTCTCCTCCGTTCTCTTAAGGGTGCTCAAGAGGTGGAGCTGCGTGCAGCACACCCCTCGCTGAGCAAAACGATCTGAGCACCCTACTGCCAATCCTCCTTTCCCTCCTTCTCTTCCTCTTCTCTCTTGGGTTGCTCGGGAAGAGAGCCGAACTGGAAGACCTTGGACTGGTAAACATCAAAAGGAGAAAAGTATGATTCCGCTTCACAGCTGCTATAAATTGTGTTGTTTCTTTTTTTTTTTTTTCTTTGTCTTAATTTTTCTATAAAAAACTCTGTGCCGCATCATGTTCTGTTGCTACGGTTGAAGCTCCCCCAAAACGCACAGAATCATCCTGAGGTATTTTATTTCATACAATTTGGCTTTGTGAATCCAATCTAACAAGCAAATCAGTTAAAATGGTTACATATTTTTCTTTGAACTGTACAATTTGACAGTATAATGCTACAAAAAAGTATTCTGTGGGCACGCGTGTACAAGGAAGCATGTGCAATTCTGTTCTGTTAAGTGTTATCAAAAATTAAAGTCAAAAAACAAATTAAAGCATAAACAACCAGATCAGGAACCAAATGTTCTTAAGACTTCAGGCCTACAGAGGTTCTGCCATGCACACATATGATTTACTTCACACTAAAATGGATTCTTGATTGATGAGCACATTGCAGTGGAGCCCTCTTGGTCCCATCTCTCTCCATCTCATCCCACCCGTCCCAATCCGTATCTCCACCCAAAATTCCCCATGTAGTTGAACAAAAAATTAATATGAAGTAGTCCTCAGATTCTTAAGAGCCCTAGTTAATTGTGGATCACCAGTAATTGATGATCAATAATTCTTAACACAAACCCCTTTTACCCCGTAATGGTTAATGTAAAGTCCAACCAAAGTTAAATTTTACAAAAACCCTAAAAGTAAAATTACATGGTTATAAAATTTTCTAACACTCTAATGATGTGTCATGTTGATCAAGGAAGGGAAGAAGGAAGGAATCGTCAGTGGTTTTCATAGTTAATACCCTGTTTCTCAATGGCAGATCAAAAGACAAAAGCACATCGGCGTGCACCCCATTCCAAGTTCAGACAAGGTGGTGGTGAACATATTTGTCATTTCATCCTTTCTATCTTATCTCCTCCTCTTTGCTCTCTTCCCTTCCACATTTCTCTTGGTCTTTTGCAGCAGGAGCCACATTAATTTACTAAGCACAAAGGTCAAGGATCAAGGTTTTTGATTATACAAGTATCCATCCACCATATCTAGAGAGACAGTCCCTTTTCACAAACTGTAAAGGATGAGTCTGAGTGTATTTTCTTCTCTCTGACACAGAAAGAAAAATCAAGACATGCAAAATAATATACTACTCTTGGTGTTTTTCAGAAAGGTATGCATATTTCAAAAGCAAATGTGGGAGAAAGTTTTTAAAACTAATGGCTATTGTGCTACCAAATAAGCAAACACTAAAATCCTACATAGGGGGATCCAGATGCCAGAATCCCTAATAAATCTTATAGTTTCATAGAATAAAAAAAGCAATATTTCGCAAATATTTTTATATGTGCAGTGCCACAAATGAAATGCCCATCAATTGCCTTGGGTTGCCCTGCTTGTCTCTTTTTTTCTATCAGTCATTTTGTCAGTCTGTAAACATTATTCATTGTTAGCACCTACATTATTCTCAACTTCTCACGACTACTGTCTCTTAGCATTGGTTTAACAAATAAAACCAAATTCTGACCGAACATATGTAACTGCCATGAACAACTAGATCAGAACTGTGCCATTTAACCAATCATCTCCTTCCTCTCTCTGTGTCCCTCTTGCACTGCCAGGTGTCTCAGTGGCCATATTTGTCAGAGTAACAAGCAGCAGACCGTTGCACTAGCTCACTGTGACGCCAGTACCCTCCTGGGACACCTCCATGTCTGGCTGTGACATCAAACGTGCCCATCTGGTCTCCCTGTCAAGCCTTTTCTCCTCAACTAGTGAGGCTTAAGCTTGACAGTGGAGGTGGAGAGGAAAAAGTGAAGAAGAAGGTAGGGTTGAAAGAGAGGTCATCTCTCTCTCTCCCTTCCCTTATAATTCCCCTCTCATATAATTTATCCCATCCTCCTCACTACTTCCATGCACATTTCGAACACAAATCAACTGACACTTTTCTCGACCAATTCTCAAAGGAGTCCTCCATTACTGTAACTTGGGCTTTCTCCGTCCCACTAATGGGACTATGCTCTTTCTTACTCTTTTTCAGAAAGAAAGAGGGTTAATGATTCCCCTAACCTTTACATCTGGATACCTTATCGCAAAGTACCTGCCATGGCGCCAGCTCAGATGGCGAGGAATGGACAGCAATGGTGATATCATCTGCAAAGAGAGTACTAATAGTACTATCATACCAAGTTCTTTTGGATTACAATGTTGAAGAGAAGAAGAAAAATGTAGTGTGCCTATGGCATCCCTTAGTGGATAACATAGTTGATAAATTATAATACAAACCCAGAGAGGAGTAAGTAGGAGAGAACACATTATTTCTTATAGCAACTAAACATCAGACTCCAAACTGGGGATTTTTTTATAAACCCGTCTATTGCTAAACTGGGCTGAGTTTAGGACCCCACGTGGGGCTGGGTATGCACTAGTCTTATTGGCTGAGTAAGGCATCACATGCTCTTTATTGTACATGTCATTAACTATTCGCCCGTCCCGTGAGCAGTATGAAGTGGTGGATTTAACTGAAGAGCGGAGATTGTTCGCATCATTGCGTGTTTTGATGGGGGGCGCTCCAAGGACTGCTGCAGGCGAGGCCACCGCCAGCTGTTTGTAAATATCAGAGGAGCTACGCCCATGTACCAGTCTGGTGCTGGTGTCATCCCTCAGCGAGTGGCTGAGGAAAGGATTATCCGAGCCATGGGCTGGGTACAGGGACTTGCTCCTCTTGCTTTCCTCGAGATTGTGGTTAAACAGCATTGACTTGGATCCAGTCCCAAATAGTCTGCCGGAGTAGGGACGCATGCCGAAGAGGTTCGCATAGTGTGAGTCAGATGCGGAGTCCAGGAAGCGATCCTTCTCCTTTAGGCTGACGCTGCGTGCTGGTCGCCCCAGGTCTACATCCTTGGGCTTTTCTAGCATGATGTTATCAAATGAGTGCTGTCGACTCAGCCTCAAGCGATTTCTCTTTTGAACATGTGGGCCATCCGTCTGTGGCCAATACAGACCAAACATTTCGTCTGGTTGCTGCTGCTGTTGGTGGTGCATGGTGTCTGTTAGGAGCTGGTCCTCACTAATGTCATACAGGTTAGCTGTGTGGAGGCATGCTTCACACCGATTGTAAGGTGAGCGTGAGGCAGAAGCTGAGGCAGAGCCAGAGGGTGTGTACGACCCTCCTGGTGGGTAGCTAGCGGTCACATTGGACAAGCAGGAACGGCAGTGTGTCTGTTTATAGCGATCAATAGATTCATGTGGGGAAAGAGTGAGGTTTTTCTCTTTCAGGCTATAATGTTTAGAGTAGGTTGGATCTGGTAGAAGATCTGAGTCAGTGTGATGTAAAGGCGAGGAGTTCAGATGAATGATGGGCTGCTCACACTTCCTATAGTTGTCACTGTGGTCGGAATAGATTTCAGGGTAATCCAAATCGTCAGCAGCAAGGCCACGACTCTCACGGTAGTGAACAGGGTCTGAGTGCAGACTCAGTTCTCGGTCTGAGTCGATAGTGTAGATTTTCTCTCCTCCTCCTCTCCCGGTTTGGTTGGTTCCGCCGCTGACCTGCTTAGTCTTTAAGTAGGACAGCTCCACCTCACTGCAGTCCCTTGGGTATTTTGACGTCACCGATCTTTTTTTTAAGTTGTCCTTGGGCTTCAGGTGCTTGTTGTTTTCTGGGTCCTTGTAGGAGGCTGCCCTGCTGGAACAGTCAGAGATGTCAGAGTGGGCTGTGTCCTCAGGGAGGTAACGCTGTGTCTTCATCGACATTCGTGGGTCTGGCATCAGCATGTCAGGCATTGGAGGGGGCCCAGGTGGCACCGAACGGAGCGTGTCCACTGACTTCTTCCACAAGGTCCGGGGTGGCTTGGCATTGGTCTGGACTGCATCAGCACTTACTGCCACCTCTACTGTGTTAGGATTGGCATCATTCAGAGTCAGAGGATGTTGGCCTCCCTGGAAGATGTAATTGTTAAGGTGGTCTTTATGGCGGTTAGCAAGATAAGCCTGCAAGTCACCAGTGTCCCCATAGATCATGTCTTTGGGAGCATAGCTTCGGTTGTCAGCATATATAAAGTTGCCCTTCTCTGCCATCATGTCCATGATCATGGGGCCAGCTGAGTGCATGAATTCACGTTTGGGTGAGTTCATGCGGGAGCCACCCAGGTTAGACATGTTGGTCATCTGTTTGGCTGACTTAATGAGCTTAAGCATTTTGTCCTGAGGGCTGAAGTCCAGATCTGTCTTTTTCTTCATATCAATGTGGACTCCATGGATGCAACTCCAGATTCCCTGTATGAAGAAATATGGAAGAACAAATGAAATAGGAGAGAAAGAGGGAAAGACAAATGAAAAAGGAAAAAAGCAAAATTAGAGTAAGAGAGGAGTGAAAGAAATTAAATGAAAAGAGCGGAGAGAGGAGAATAGAATATAAAGGGATTGACACAGAAATGGAGAACGACAAATAGAATAATGATTACTAATCTACTGTGGTCAAACATATTTGTATTCTGTATGTTTAACTGAAATTTATTAAATTGGCAGTGACTCCGAAAATAACAGAACATTGAATCAACGCAGTATTTCATCATCATTATTACAACCTTGGAAGAAAACTGAATTAGGCTATTGCTCATTTTCTCTGAGATATGTTCAGTTTATAAAGAAAATTTGTGCCCCTCAGTAAAGACAACAATCAATTTTATTTATTTTGTTAATCTTGAAAGATTTATATAAGATGGTGGTGTTGTAAACATAATAATTTAAGAAGTACTCAAGTATAAAGGATTCAGAATGAATCAACACACACAAAGAACATTCCTCGAAAAATAATCCAATCAAGGCAGTTTCTAGCCACACTGGCAAAGCAAGAATTTGTTGCCAGATTGTGATTATTGATTGTGGTATTGGTATTTGATTATATTAACAGCCCACTGACCTTGAAACACCTTATTTTCTAACAGCTACTTGCTTTAAACACTGAAGGTCCTGATTCAAAACTAACAGTTGATCTTAATTTATTGACAACATATGAACATTTTAAGTAACTTTTTAGTGTGTTTATTTTTTTTATTTTTTTTACTTTTTAGTGTGAGTTAAAATTAGTGCTTAAAACTGATGCAAGATCTGCTGATGATTTTACAAGAGAAGGTATCTCACAACAGAGATACTCAGTCCACTCTCATTGTTCAGAGGTGTTACAGAGTGATACATCTTACCTTATACAATCTTTGGCTACAGACAGTGGCATTCAGAAGAAATTACCGTCACTTTGACGGCAAGTATTCTTTTTATATGAAGCTAAAACTGCGATTCTAATGTCTAAAAGTGGTGCCACTGAGCTCTAAATCAATGGTTAAGTCTAACAATCAACAACAACATATTTCCTCATGACAATTCCATCCTAAAAAGCATTTATCACATGGATCTTATCAACTTGATAGCCCAGTAAGGATGACTTTTGCCCTAAATAACTCATGAGAATGCCATCTGAATTTTTTTTCCCAGGAACCTCACTAGCTTCTCGAAGTTGTTCTTTCTTCCCTAACCGCTCAGTTCACTTTGCAAAAGGAGACACACACAAAAATAGTGCAGAGACACTGCAGTGGTTTTAGGGATGCACATCCATGTCTTCTGTTCTCACACATAACAAGGGAGAATGCTGACCTTTTAACAGAATGAGAGAGAATAGATTGATTTAACGTGGGTTGCCATGATTTCACCCAAAAACATGCTGCAATTAGGATCTATTTTTGTTCCTATTCAGGGCTGCCTCGTGATCCCCCCCTCCTGTCTCCTTCCCCATCCTTCCCTCTCATCCTGCTTTTTGCAGCCCTCCCTCCTTTCCCCTTGTTTAACTCAGTTTCTTACTTCAGCAGTAGCTCTCTTTCAATACACGTGTTAGCATGCTTTCTCTGCTCCCTTATCCTACTAATAGAAAACTTGACATCAGATCCTAAACCCAATAAAATGACATTAGCCCACCTTATAGTTGCAGTGCTTTGCTGTACTTTATTACTATACTGCTGTACTTGATAGCCCTGAACCCAACCACTGTTAATCTGGTCAGGCCACCTCAAGACCAGATAATTACACTGCCACATACGCAGGCACACCAGTTGACTACTGAGCCAAATTCAAGACTCTTGTTCCAATGTGTCTTGTTCTGATTAAAAATTTAATTCTATGTAAACCTGTAGTAGGTCACAAAACTGGCTTGTAGAACATGCTTGCAGATAGAAACATGCACCTCCTATACACAAACCAGTCCTTACCCGACTGATGGAGAAAAGAAGACCTGGCCTGCCAGAGCAGACCCCTGTGAAACAGTATCTAAGCCTCCAATAGAAGAGATGCTCAGAGACAAAGGTGATGAGGGAGAGTCCCATTGCTGTAGCCAGCATGTAGAAGACCCCAGCCATGTTGTCCACATCCAGCTGACTGGACATCACCTCATTCTTCTCATTGTGGCAAATTCCTGTCAGCCACTGTGCCTCTAATTCCTCCATTTCACCTGAAAAACAAAGCAGAGAGAGGCTAGAATAATTTACTGAATGGGGCTTTGAAGGGTTTGAAGAACCCAAGCATAATACACAACCCAGATCCTGCATTACATGAGACTGAAATTTACAGGTCTGCAGTGACAATCTGTACTTAGTATTACTTTAAAAGCAGATGTAATGAAAGCTTTAAAGATATATAATCTCTGCTTTTGGGCATATGTAGTTAGAAATGTGTCACCTTAGGGGATAAATGCTAATACATTTCTTTAATTTGCAGGGAATGCTGTTTTTAAAGTAAATTTGTTTGGTCATCAGTCAACGGCTTCCAGTCCCCTCAATGTTGCCTGATAGGGCAAAGAGATTGTTTCTTTAGGTTTAATGAAAGAATGGTAGAAAGCAACAAAGACCTTATCTTTTCTCATTCCTCACTCTGTGTTCCCTGCTTTCTGCCCCCCTCTCTGGCTTCCTCTGTGACATTTGGCGTGTGGCTAATCCAATCTGTGTCATTCAGGGTTAGATAACTAAGGCTGCTAGTGGGGAAAGACAAATATCATGGTGGTGTTCATCTAGATGTCTTGGGGTTACAGACTCACTAAACCCTTTAAGACAATTGAGCAGATTTTGTCTCCCGTGAGATTTGCAAATATACTAATAGATGGAGCCACTGTACCTCTTTTTTTATATCATGCTTTATCTTTTATTATGACTTGCTTGAAATTGGATGTAGCTGTAGAGAGGAGAGGGGAACTGCTGCGTGCACTGCTGCTCTGACTCCAGAGGGAAGTATTGCTGAAATTCAAATGTTCTCTTTTCAACAGTCAGACAATTCAAACAATAGTCTGGTGACCATTCAGTTGGAACACAAGTCTTTACAAGTTTCATCCACACTTTCAGAACTTTTAAAATTGCTTTAGTTTACAGCATCAATGGTTGATTAAAAAGACAAAACATTTATTTTAAGATGTGAGTGTAGTAACAAGTTTTTTTACAGAAAGCTTTTCTGCATTTTAAAATTTTCTCCATAACATAAACAATTGAGCATAATTAGCTCCTGTTCCTGACTGGATGATAAATTAGGTCTAACAGATTACAATCTTTCTGTGAAAAATCCTGACTTTGGACATCAAAATAATACATTTGTAAACAGGACAAATTTGGTACATTTTCATACCATTGCCAAATGAGTACTGGGAATACAGCAGGGTATTACAGCAAAGTATTCTTATTATATGTGAGTTTTCTTTAATCTTCAAGACAGATTGTGACCTATGGCTGGCTCAGCCATGTCTGTACCAGCCCACATGTTTCCAGACAGCCTGTTTTGTCTCTCTCTGTGTCTGTTTGTCCTTCTCCTTCCTCCAACAGATCTTCTCTTCGTCTCCTTTCTGTCCGTGAAAAGCCATATGCTCCCCACCCACATTATGTCTATCCGATCAAGCAGCATCTGCCAAGACACCGTGTCACTGTCATCTATCAAGGAACTGCACTCCCCTCACTCCCCATCTCTCTGTACCTGACACACTCTTTCATTGTCTTCCTCTCATGCTGCGCTCCCTCTTTGACCTCTCTCTAGCTTTCACATGCACACACACTGTCTCTATGTTTTTCTATCTCTCTTATCACTCTCAGCCTCAGTCTGTTTCCGCTTTCTCTACCTTTGTCACACATTATCTTTGTATCTCCCTTTTCCCATGCATATCCTTTTGTGTCACCCTTTTTCATGACTTTTATGTGTTTTTCACAGAACAGCACAACTCTTGAGTCATGGTGCAAAGATAATGCTGATTTTACATATCCTTAGTATATTTGCATTAAATAATTCCGCTACAAGTATAAAAAGATTGGATAGGATTTATGATTGGGAGAAGAAACAAAAGCACAAAAATGATCCAGGCATTAAATATGAAGGAATGTGGCCTGCATGCAGCCCTGATAAGATTTGGTTGGAGAAGATTATTGTGACACCAATGCTCATTTAATCAACTTCAGTGCACTTAATGTGAGTGGCTGTGAACACTTGCGTCAGCAAAATGCTTTCGATGTAAAATGTAAATGAATCTGTCACTTAAAGCTCTGGCTGTCTCGCTTTTTCACTGTTTTGCAGTAGGAAAATTGTTTATGTAAGAACTTCTGAGGCTACTTTAATAAAGGAATGTGGTGATTCAGACAGAGTAATGCACACACACACACACACACACACACGCACACAGATCTGGTGTTGCAGAGAAGAATATATTAGAATAACTTACACACTGTGCCCTGTGTTTAGAGCAGCCTTTTGTGTCCAGAATAACATCAAAGGACTATTTATACTTCACTGCTTTCCCTTTATGCTGTCAGCAGACAAGACAGCAGAGATGTGCATGTGTGTGAGTGTGTATGTGTGCACAAATTACAGTGCTGGCAAGGAACAGTGTAACCTTTTGCCTTTGCAGATAGTATCATGCACTTTGAATTTGTATATGAGAATGATGTATGAGTGTGTTTCTCACCATCTCCGATAATAGCCAGGATAGCCAAATCCACCTGTCGTTTCCAGTAGGAACCCTTCTGGAGAGCAATGCCGTAACCAGTCGTAGCAAAGATGTATCTGAACGTAAGCAAGTTAAAACACACAACCACAGGAAACGCATATTATAACCTTTAAACAAACATTTTAACCTTTATTTCTTCAGATGGTGTCACTGTGACTAAAAACATCTTTAAGGAGATACTGCATGCATAATGATGCACATAAATGTGACGACCTGGAGATGCAGGTCAAAGATATTTGGTCATTCGTTATTGGGTAAAACAAGCAGTTTTAGGGCTGCCTTAAATACATATGTTCTGTTAACTTTAATCACTAATATAATTACTGTTATATTTCAGTCATTGTATATGTAACTTTCAAGATTAATTAATTGCTGACTGCCCTACCTACCCCGACACCAAATTTGAGAACCCACGGAAACTTTTTCCACCAATTTACATAGGTTTTTAGTCTTTGACAGTCTGAAGGGAGCACACACCTTATGACTGAGTCAGCACGGTGGACAACAGACTCAATGCCTGGCAAATTAAAGTTTATATTCTTTTATGTATGTTTAAGAGGTATTTTTATGAGAATGGGTAGCAGTGACCTGATCCAAAGATCTTTGCAGATCACAGACTTTGTGAGAAATCACACACATTTTCCGACCGACCGACCCAGACTAAAACAGTCAGTCGTCATGCTCACATCACATTCAAAACTGGGTCAACACTCTCCGCCTTAAAAGATAACACTGGTCAATAAATAAAAAAAGAACTAAAAATTTGTTACCTGAATAAGACTGAGTGCCTTTAGTCAAACTTAAGTTAAACTCGCTCAACACAATGGTGAAATCAGAATTCATCTATCACGTAAGGTTTTAGGGAGACAACAGCATATTATAGTAAAATACCCTGCATAGGGTGGTTCACAGGTGCATAGGAAGCTTGTTGATACGCCCTTTTTCCTATTGGTAGAGTATATTGATAGGCACAAAACCAACCAACCTACTCTACAAGTACAAAAAACTACATCATTTTCATTAAAACTGTATGTGATACAACAAAATGGATGTCACTTTTGTGATCAGCAGGTCGATTTCCATAAGAATAATTTTGCCCAGGTAGCAAATAATATGTTGACCAGTGCAATCTACTGTTCTGTTTCTGGTGAAAACCCAAATTTAATGTTTGTATGAAGATCTGTAGAATTTAAAACACTGAACTTTCAACTTGAACTTGGTTTATTAGATTCCTTGTGAGAAAAATGTCCCTTGACCTTAAAGTACAGCATGTAGTAGCACCAGATAACTACACTATGACACCTGCACAAAATTGCTGTAAATCTCTTGTTTCAGAATAATGAATACCACCTGTTCACGAAGAGGTGCATGTTTGTACTGAAGAGAAAAGTTGAAGTAAAAGGACACTGGTAAATGCCACAAAGTCTCTTAAATGTGTCATTTATATGACTGGTTATTGCACGAAGCCCATTGTTCTGGCTCCTCTTCTAAGAAAATAAAGGTGTACTGAAAAGTAAAATGTGGGTAAAGTGGGTAAAAGTAAATGCAAGACAAACAGTGACATTTAATAATGAGCTGTACTTGGTTAGAAATTAAACAGCAAAAAACAAGTTAATTTGCAGTATGGACTGTTTGTGACATTGTTCATGGAAAAATCTGACATTTTGGGAATCACACTTCTTTGCTTTCTTGCTGAGAGTTAGATAAAAAGATCAATACATACAGTAAGCTTAGTTTTAGCATGAAGACTGGAAATGGGTGTAAACATCTAGACTGGCTTTTTTAAGAGATAACAAAATCCATACAAGCACCTCTAAAGTGCAGTCAATAACACTTTGTATGATCTCATTTGTCTAACTGTACTAAAACTAAGGTCTATAATGAAAAAGGTGTATTAAAGCAGACGTAAATTACTGGTTAAGACTAGTACTGCTTGGCAGCTTTACCTGACCTACAACTAGTCCAGCATACTCAAGATCAGAAAAGAAAAAAAACTTTTCACGTGGTTCAAATGATAATACCTTAATTAATGGTTGTTATCAGACCCGTAATTGTTCAAGAAGTTGCATATTGATACTTGCTGTAAAAATCACTGCTGTTATTTTATTAAGTTATTAAGTTAATTTAACCACAACAAACCACAATCTTTAAACCTAAACCTAACCAACTTTTTGTACCTATACCTATACCTTTTATTACTGTAACTACGCTGAGAATAAGGTCCTGCAAGACTGCATAATAAGAGTCTACTGTGCCAAGAAGGTGGAGAAGGGGCTAACTTATGCTGACTTGAATTTGCAGGACAACATACAGGTACATCTCAATAAATTAGAATATCATCAAAAACTTAATGAATGTCAGTAATTTTATTTAAAAAAGTGAAACTCACATATTATATAGATTAATTACACACAGACTGATATATTTCAAGCGTTTATTTCTTTTAATTTTGATGATTATGGCTTACAGCAAATCCATCCATACATTTTCTTAACTGCGTGTCCTCGTAAGGGTCACGGGGGGTGCTGGAGCCTATCCCAGCTGTCATCGGGCGAGAGGCAGGGTACACCCTGGA
>JAUMHL010000029.1:17610116-17676330 GCA_032362345.1 Sandelia bainsii
AGATTTTAAACACTCACCTAAAACTAAAACTGCTCAAATTCAAAAAGTATAAAAGATATAAAGAAGCTGTTTTACAGCAGGAAGTTGATGAAATGACTCCCAAAAACAAAAAGTTCAATAAAATGTGGGTTCATTCTTCCGTTCGGGCCGCATTAACGTTGACGGAAGAATAAGATATAAATAAATCTATAAATAAAGAGACCAGTTTAGAGGTGAATAACAATATGTGCCTCCATTGAAATGAGTGGAGGCAATGCAATGCATTGCAGGCACCTTATTATATTATATTTATGTGAAAAAATAACCTCAGTGTGACAGGTATGCTGCTGTGTGTTTACTAGCATGTTAGTCTGTAGTTTGTTTTGCAGCCTCTAAGCCCACCTAATGGTCCAGAACCACTTAAAACTGTTTAGCAGAAAAAGTCACACACATGGTTATCAGTGGGGAATTTTCCTAATCAGTTTGCTAGTAACAGTTGACTTGATGCTCAGCCTCGCTCAGCACATCTGTCTGAATGACCATTTACCCTTTTTGTCTGGTTCCTTTCTTCCCTGACCCTCTCTGTCTTTCCATATCTCTCTTACTTTTTCCGTCCTCGTGCCATTCCTTTCTCCCTACCTCAGCCATCAGCCTGGCCCATTTCTGTCTGCCTGTTGTCTTGTACCATCTTGTGTGTCTTTGTCTCTCGCTATTTCTCTGTCACCCTCCTGCCAGTTGCTGTACCCCTTCTCCCTTCCCTCCCTCCCTCTCTCCTTCTGTATGTTGTCAAAACCCTCTACATCATTCTCAAATACTTTCTCCGTGGAACATCTCAGCATCTGCCTCTGTCAGAAATGCTACCCTCTCTATCCTTTTTTATTGTTTTTTATCCTTCTTTTTTATCCTTTTTTAAATTCTCTGCATTTGACTTGACCTTTAATCTTTCAGCCTGTCTTCCTCCTACTACATGGTCACTGTTCATACTCTTCTACAATCCTGTGCTTATCTTTGCTTATTTATTTATGTATTCTTACATTTCAGTTCATATTATCACAGTTGTGTATTTCTAAAAAAATGCAATCACATGCACTGGCTCCAGCACCCCTGCAACCCTTATCAGAATAAGTGGTTTATATGATAGATGGAATAGGCCTAATTTTATACTTAACAACAAGTAACAACCCACTTCTCTCATTTATTCTCCATTACCTTGTTATCAGAAAGCCCGGTGACCTGGTCAACAAACTCTTCCTGGATCATGAAAGCAGCCAGGTTGGCAGTGTAGGAGGCCAGGAAGATGACAGCGAAGAAGGCCCACACAGACACAATGAACTTACTGGTGGTTCCTTTTGGGTTTTGCACTGGCACAGAGTTGTTAAAGACCAGACCCCACAGCAGCCAAACAGCCTTGCCCATGGTAAATGAAGGGCCATGAGGATCTGACAGAAAAAACAGGAGAGAGAATGACAGATGGTTAAAAAAAAAAATCTAGAAATGAAAACTTGAATGAAATCCTCCTGCAGAACAATATCCTGAACATGGACCTTTTTTTGTGTTAATATTCATGCTCACCTTTTCCTTGTGCCAGGTTTCTGTTAAAGCCAAGAGGACTGATGTACTCAAACATAAAGACAGCCATTGCAGTCACCAGTAGGAGCATCACAAACATCATCACCCACACTGATGCACTGAATGGCTCTGACAGAAAGAAATAAGAAGACAGAGATGAAGTATTAACATATGTTATCTTGCAGTTTTACATCATGATCCCTCCCTTTGAACTGTGTTTCCCTGTGAACTGAATAAATTAATCAATTGTATATGTACACACATGGACACACACATTGAGGAAAGAACAGCAGGGATAACAAGCTGACTCCTACATGTTCACAGTGCCCCCCCCCACCTAACACACACACACACACGCACGAACACGCACACACACACACGAACACACACACACACACACCTCCCAATAAACTTGTATATACACAGGCACACCTCCTATTTGACAGTGTGAGGAGGCGTACAGTTTTGGAAGCCCTAGTGTCAGCACTCCTGTCCTCCCTCTGAGCTCACAGCCCTACTGCAGAGATTAAATGCTGCTCTAATGTATGGGAGAGCACCGCTGGCACAGAGTTGTGTGTGTGTGTGTGCGTGCACGCTGGCAAACGGCCATTATGGGTTTTCCTGCTAAGTCCTTATAATTGCCACTTTCACGGCAGCGACTGTGTACTGCATACATGTCAGTGTGTGTACCTGCATGTGTGTCATTGTACCTGTATATTCTGGTATCTTCCTGCATTTTTATGTGTTCTTGCTGACTGTTTGTGCTTGTTTGTGCCTTTGTGTGCTATTTTTCTTACATGTGAGAGCAGCAGCTTAAATGATGACGCTAAAGTGCCATGCATCAAATGAACGTGACTGAGCAGCCATAACAGGGATATCCATGGCCACTCAGGTTAAAATCCTGTGGTTAAATCCCTCTCAGGTAAGTGAGAGTCATTGAAGAAGGAAGCAGTTGTTGAGCTAAATCCTTCTGATGAAAGAGCAAGTATTGACAGCTGTGTAACAGAACTGAATTGTGTTGTCATCTCTGCATCAGGAAACACACACACACAAACATCCAAAACAAATATGTTTTACACTCACACAATCAGGAAAAGCAAACAAGACTGATCTTCCTGACTATTTTCTTCTGAGTCCAACAACAAAGGAACAGTTAGTCAGTGACAGTTACCAAGGAAGGCTGACGGGGAGACGGTTCCGTTGCTACGGGACACCATGACGCTGATCCCGGTTTCCACGAACGGGACGGAGAAATCGATGACCTCAGAACGCTCCTCATTGATCGTCAGAGATCCGACGGCCATGACGGCTTTCTTATAGACCACCTTTGAGGGGCAGAGGAGAGAGGAAAGTGAGGTTAAATGGAGGGAGGAGAGGAAACAACAACCACCATGAAGCCACGCTATGCCCGTTATTATTTGCTCAAACCCCAGTTTTGTCTTTAGTTACTTATTAAGCATTAAGACAAACAAGCAGTAAAAAGTGACCTTACAATAACTTCCCTTGCTTCACCTGTACAGGAGAGTTACTACTACTAACTCCTGCAAATAAACATTATCCTTCATTATTATCCACTGAAAACTAAAGAACAAATAAATGCAAATACCTGCCTCAATAAAGTCTTCTGCCTCAGTCTAAACCTTAAATAATATCAATGTAAAAGTAGGATTCATTGCTAAGTAAGATGAATGTCAGATGAAATTCAGTGAATAAAGTGTGCCATAAATGATATAGAGTTCTATAAAGTTTACCGTCTTACAATTAACTCTGGGACTTTGCCTTCCATTTGATGCTGGTAATTAAAGATATGCAAAAGAGTTTTCTGCAGGAGTAGCTAAGATTTGTTTACTTTCTGAGCATTTACAGTTGGTGCCAAAGCCTTATAGCAGAATGTTCTTTTTTCATCCGTTAAAAGTTAAGTCAACACTTAAAGCTCCGTTTGGAACATAAAGAACAGGAATATTGTATAATACAGTCATTACTGATTTCCTAGCAGCATCTGCTTGCGTTATTATTTCTCAAATGCACTGCAGACTTAAAGTGAAGACTGATCAACAGTCATCATATGTCTATCTTTTATGATTAATTTCAGTGGTCATCAAGCAGGGACATTTTAACTGAATTTCCACATGTTCCACTTACCTCTCCCACCATCCCATTCCAGACATTGTTGATTTTCTTGCCATGCTTGCCATTGGTAACCAGGTACAGGTCATAAGTGAACTTGACATACTTGGCAATCTTTTTCAAAATATCAATGCAGAAGCCTTTGCAGCACTTCTTGATGTACGTCCCACCAGCCTCTGTTGTGTTGCTGCAACACAAAGAAACACAAACACCATTAGATGATTGAACATAACATCATTCTGTTCAATGGTTTTAAACAGAAGCTGCTTCAACTAATCATGACCTGTGGTTAAGTTTGTGACAGAAAATGAGAGAAAGGGCAGGAAGCAGACGTTGCAATGAATCTGCATTGAACCTGTTGTGCTCAGTAGCAGAATGATGGTCTAATTGCATGAAAAAAGACTGATTGTGTAAATCCAAATGGATGTTTTGTATTTGATTTAAACTTTTTTTACTACCTTTATGAACCTTGTACTGTATACATTAATGTCAACAATCCTTCTTTTTGCTCCAAGAACATATAAAATATGGTTGTTTCTCTTTCCATCCTACTTGTTAAATTTATACGAATGCGCCAATGAACAAATATCACCCTGGGACTTTTTCACCTTCAGGTTCAGGTTGTTCTATATAGGAATAACATCAGAAGACTTGAAAAATATGCCCCTATCTCTCCTTCTACCTCTCCGTCTCTCTAGAGAAGGGGTTTATGACGGCACTGCATCTGCAAGCCTTGTACCATCTGCGTGTATGAATTTGAGAGCAGGAGAGTTCAAACAGTACAGTTCACGCACACATAACAGCGAACATCAACTTTCTGCCACCTGGGACTTTCATTTAACTTTTAGATATGTGCTAATTAGGAGAATATAACCTCATTCTTTAGTTTAACAACCTGGCCACAAACTTATTGAAAAGTGAGGGGGAAAAAAACCCTACAGATCCGGCCATGACTCTGCAGTTGCCTTTGGAGCTCAAACTCTGTCACTTTGCCAGCATTCTGTACTTTGTTTTGCCTGAAGTGCAAACTCCTGTGTTACCCTCACTTGTCGCCATCGACCTGTCAGACGAATGTCACCCCAAGTTGACTTCTTTCCTGTCTTCAAACTGGAAAGGAATTTCCTTTTTATGGTCTAATAGTTTTCGCACAAGAAAGAAAGGGTTCATTTGAAAAAGCGAGGCACTGGCTGATCTGTCAGCATTTGTGAATGACTTTTTTGTGAAATGTTGCACAATAACCCAGGGTGATTTTCTACCCATGTAACCAGAGATTATCTATAGCAGCTGTTAGAGCTAATTTAAAATCAAATAAATATGCTCATTTGCATCTAAATGCTCCAACAATCCTTGCATGTGCCAATAAAATCAGTCAAATGTATTACTAGAGAAGCAATATTGGTTTTGTTTCCTCATCAATCTAAAATAATAACTTACACTTACTACTACTTCCCTGTAATGCAATATGTATTTGTCTAAATCTTCTAGCGCAACATTTTTAAGCTGGCCAATGGCTTACACTTTAGCACACAGAAGCAATGGTGAAAAGGACAACATTACAATGAATAATGAAACTACTATTATCTCCTTTTGGGACTTGAATTGGAATTTATTTCTTCTTCATGTTCAACTTCAGTCTCAACTAAAAGTGATTTGGATTCTTATTTATTTAGGTCTGCATTAGTGTCATTTCTTCTTTCTGCACTTTTTTTTAAACTTTCTAACAGAAACAATTTAGATTGTAGCAAAGTAAAATACTTAAAAATAAGCATACTTAGTTTTTAAAGTGTGTGCAGAAGTACACAAAAATCTACTTTGTTAAAGGAACAAGAGTAAATGTAATTTGTTACATACATCTCTGTGTATAATAAATGGATGGATAAACTTGTCACGTGTGACTTAAATGAGTCTAAAATAATTAACATAGATTGTCTTCATAGAACATGTCTAATTTGTAAGAAGCCACGCCGCACAGAGCCCGTGAATAAAGAAAGAAATGTGAAATTCAAATTCATGCCTGTACTGAAAGCATGGCTGCTTAAATCATAATAGACTGTATTTATTTGGTATGATATTGAAATTCTAACATAGCTGTAGCCATGTTGCTGTACGGTAACTATATGATAATGTGCTACTGGGAGGAAGGAGGAATTGTGCTGGGAATGGGATCTGTGATAATAATAATAGAAACAAGGACCGCTAAGTCAACTTTCTGGCAGGTTCAGCTGGTGGGGGTAGTGACAGAGCAAGCATATAGGCCAGAACTGTAGTAGCTGCATTCATGAACACAGTGTACCCATTTAGGCAGGCCATACAGTAGTACAGTCCAAGCAAGAGCATGTGATGTTATGGGGCTGTTTGTGAAGTTGCCAGGGCAACTTGATATAGAAACGCTACAGGGCCTGATGGGTCTCCAGAGAGGGCAGTGTGGGTATATGTGTGATTGTGTGTGTTTGTGTGAGTATGGCTTGTTTTTAGGCCCAGCCTGGGTGAATGAATTTGTAGTTCTGCATGCATGGATAATCCTCTAACCCCCAAATTCAACCCCTCCACCACTCCCCTCTTTCTGCCTCTCTCCTTCCCTCCATCTATCCCTCTTTCTCCAAATGGACACTACGGATGCTTGAGTGAGAATTGCACTGCGGGAGGGAGGAACACACCCAAATGAACTGGCCTGTGAGTGAGTGGACATGTGGCCACAGAGAGTGTATATGCTTTTGTGTTTGTGTGTGTATGTTTGTGTCCCTCCTTGGAGATGCTTTATCCTCCGCCCTACTTCACAGTCATTCTGGATGAAAATCTCTGTTGGCCTCTTCCCTGGAACCCTATTACTGCTTAATCAACTCTGTTTGTTTTTGCATGTGTGCCCATGAGTGTATGTGTTGTAACTATAGACACTTCCTTTGTATAAATGCATGTATGTAGTGATATGAGTGACACAAAGTGTGTAGTGTACATTCCAGTACTAATGTAAGTGTGTTAATAAAGTACAGTAAATAAAAATAATATTAAATTATCTGCTAACCAATTTCTTGATGTGATTTAGCAGGCACTTTAAGTAGTAGTAACAGTATACCAGAATGCTAGCAGAATTGGTGCATTAGAAATAAAAATGGTAAGAAAGCAATGAAATTGCTGAGTTCAGCAGTAGCTTCCATTTTCAGGGGGAGGAAAGAGGTTGCTGCATAGATTGCACACTGCTCCTCTCGCCATGCTCATGAGACGAAAGAGAGACTAAGAACACAGCCAGGTTGGAAAATGGAAAATTAATGATCTAATTTTCATCATCTTCTGATTATCAAATATCCTTATATAAAATGGAACTTAATTTTTTGCAATGCTTATCCCACTTTTCATACACAGAATTACCTGTCACTCAGTTAATTAGCACAATACAACACATAGAAACTAGAGTCAGTCAGTGTCAGTAGCCAGCCTCTTAATAGCACTCTATCTGTACATGTAATTTGTGCCATTTGTATTTTTCAGGTTTGTACTATTGAAATATTTAATAAAATATTTCACCATGCTGCATTAAATATTTTGAGCTCATAGTTGTTTTGCATTGTAAAGTTGACTGCATTTAGCTAAGGTTAATGTAGGATTATGCTGAAGGGAGTGGGAATGAAAATCCATTGGATAATGATAAATAATGTTGTGATACAATGTGATACAGTAATACAATATTCATGTTACTTTGTCTGTTAGGGTAGCTATTAGCTAGATAACTAGGTAATTCGCTCATTATCTACCTAGCTAGTTGCTAGATAGCGAGGAAATTAGCTAATTATCTAACTAGCTCGTGGCCATTTAACTAATTAGCTAACTATCTACCTAGCTAGTAGCTAGATAGCAAGTTAATTAGCTAATTATGCAACTAGATAGATAGATAGATAGATAGATAGATAGTTGACTTACTCTTTGATATGCTTCCTGCAGGGCACAGAGTTCCTCATGCAGGTACCAGTGAGTCTCTCTACGTCCTCCACTATAACAAAAGGTTTCTCCTCTAAAGTGACAATGGACAGGTGGTTGTCATCAAGCTCCGCATCACCAAAGGAGTTAAAGCGCGGCCACACTGGGTACTTCAGTGTCAGGCTTCCATTGTCCAGTTTCCCCATCTGGAAGGTAGGAGCAGAGTATAACAATGAGGAGATGATGAATGAACTACATCATTTACATTTTAGGCATTTGTACAGAGTGTGGATCTTAGACTCTGTTATACAATTAGTGAGCAGGCTGGGACTGCATCTGCACAAATCTACAACAAATTGTCAGTTTTCTTCAGATCAAATACTTAAAATAGAAACTATTTCAACTGTTGTAATCCGTTGCTTAATAACTCAAAGTAAATAAGAAATGCAGCTATTTGCTTACATGTTACATATGTTATAATTACATTTCGTTTGCAGATCATCATAAATGTAACTGCTGATATTACTGTAGGTACACATTATGTGTTGTTTGAATGAAAAAAAAAATAACCCAGAGGAATATATGCGCTTATGAATGCAAAGGAGGGGGTGATGATAGCGCTGTGACTCTGCATAGTCAAAACGTTTTCAGAGCTGCAGTGTCCCCTATGGATATTTTTTACCCACCCACACCTGTCTAAATGCATGTGCGTAAGTATAGTTTTTATGCATGTTTGTGTCAGACAGGAGGCAGACAGAAAGAGACAGACAGCAGCAGGCAACAAGGCTTTGCTCAACTCTAAATTATTAATGTTACAGGAGCCAGAAAATGGCAAAATCTCACTCACTCTTTCCCCCCACTTTGGAAGTTGTTCTCTTTTCTCTCCTGCCACTCTCTTCTACAGCTGTAGTGTAGAACGGATTAGCTGACTTTACAGTCATATGCTGCACATATAAACACATGCTCAGCAACACACATTCAAGGCAGAAATGCTCTTGAATGTGGATTTCTAAACCATTAAGAAATGCAAACACGATACACATACAGTGCAATAATAAAACCATGTGAACCCCTTTTACGGTAGAATCAGAGTAGGACAGGGGTTGTCACCCGCAGACAGATACTGCATATACCCACACACATGTTGCTGAGACCGAATACCTGGATAAGTCATTATCAAGCAAGCAGAAAGGATGAAGTGAAATTTGCATTTTAATTGTTTTGCTCTGAGTGGTTTTCTGTCTTCTGACAGGAATTAGAGTCTTCTCTTCACTTGCCGTCAGCTACATCACTCAAGTTTGTGCGTAGGCATTTGTGTTGGGGCAGAGGGATGGTACAGTGCGATAAAATGTGCGTGGTTTGTGGTGTGTGGCACTTTCACACTCCTGGGGGTGGCCTCATTTTTCCATCTGTCTCACGCCAGCTCTGTAGCATTTCGCATGGAAGTGAGTGTGGTGAATGTGTCCGCGCGCACACGTCTATCTGTGCGTCTGTTAAAGGGATGGGGAAGTAAAGTTGGGTTGGGATTTATGTGAAAGGGGGGGTGGGGGATGGGTGCTCACTGACATGTAGATAAGTTGGCGGAGGAGAGGACGAAGAAACCTGTAAACACACAACTCAGATCTTGACACATTCAATCATTAATATAGGCTTTTGAAGAGCAGCCCTGATTTAGTTAGATTAGTCAATGGACTGAAGAGAGATAAATGTTCTACTCAGAAAATTGTTTAAAAAAAGAGGAAAAAGAGGCGGGGACGAAGAACAAGCTGACTTCAGCAGCTCAGTTGATTTCTTTCCTGTCCTCCTGCTCTCCTCTTCTCTCTTCCTCTTCATCTCTCCTCACTAATTAAAGAAAAAGGGGTTATAAATTAATGCCCAGAGAGGAGAGAGGATTCTCTTTATTGACCAGCCAGGCAGCAGACTGCTGAATCTCCCCATATGAAATAACACACATTATACTCACGCGATACATAGGAAGAAGTGTGCGTGTGTGTAATGTGACAACAAGGCCAGTAGGAGGTCAGGATGATAGGGCCCACGGGATTTATAACAAACCACTGCATGCTGTGACGGATTTGGAGCCACTTGGTGATGAGATGGCATTCTGCCCCAGAAGACTAGTGTTTCTCTGCAACTTTTCCTTGTTTTTTTGCTAAAAATGGTTTGTTTTGTTTAATCTACTGTTCCTTCTTTCGTCACCTCAAACCACCCTTTGCTCTTTGCTGCTTTATCTTCCTTTTTTTACTCTTTTTGTGAGACAGAATGATAAAAAAATTAAGAAAAACATGGGTCAGGGCTCTTACCCTGAGCACCTTCTCTGTGCCACTCTCACTGGGAGAGTTATCGCTGTGGCAAGTTGCATTATGGGAGAATGAGTTCCTAATGGCGTGGAGAAACCCATTCAGTCATAAAACAGTATCTGTCACTCCTGTCAGACAAAATTATGTCGGGAAAATGGATTCTTCTCTCCCTCTCTTACGTTAGCTCTGTATATGTAGTGAATGTGAGTGTGTGCGTGTGTGCATGTGTGAGGATGCACGTGTGTGTGAGAAAACAAGGACAGGGAGAAAGATGATGACAGAGTGGAAGAGCATGATAAAAGTGCATCTATGGGATCTCAGATGTTTGTTTAAAGTGGAGCACTCTTATTAAGATTGAGGAAATAGTGATGCCTGATGTATGTGTTTGTGTCAACTTCGAAGTGTGTGTGTGTGTGTGTGAAGGCATTTGGGCTTTTGTGTGTATCTGCTCTCCATATTGTGACTCTCCAAGCACAAATCCCATGCTGTCTGTAATAATTATTTTGTGAACTGGCTGCTAACACTGCAGCAGTTCCTGAAGCAATTTACACACTCCATCTACTCAGCAGGAATAAAACATCCTGGTTCTGATCGGTAAATACACTTTTCTCATTCAGTCTGTAAAGCTATAGTGTAACTCTGAATTCACCATTGTTTATTGAAATGTCGCTGATTATGGAGACAATAAATGCAGTAAATGACAAGACACATCTACAAGTCAGTGCCAGTGATTAAAAGTGTTTCAAGCGTTTACATTCAGTTTAACCCCATGTTAATCTCTGTTCAGAACTGTTCAGTTCAAATGTGTATCATGTGTGGATAACGTGTATTATTTTCAACATAAGCATAGTAAATGCTACACACTGCTACACTATTTTCTTATGCTATGATGGGAAGTTGTAAAAGAAAATAGACATTGAATAGTTTAAATAAATGTTTTGCACAGTCAAACTAAGTCTAAACATACACCAGTGTACATATTCAACCCTGTCTCCTTAAAATTATGTTTCTATACAACCAAACTGTACAGACAAATACAATTTCTAAGGAACTGAATTTCATTTTCTGTTAACATATTGGGAATATTTTAACAATGTAAGTGGCAAATACATTGATTCTGAATATATCAATAAATTGGCCCCAGCCAAAGTCTTTTCTGTCAACACATCTGATCTTGCAGTACAGTATCCAGTTTAGTACAAAAAACTTTTTTTTATTGTTGGTTTTAAGCATACACAAAACTTGGCTTAGGTAAGGGAAATATTATGGTCTGACCTAGAAGAGAAAAATGTAACAGTTCCTGTACAAACAAACTGTTTATTAATATTTAAAGAAATTATCATGATCTTTCTCTAACCAAAGTGGAGTTTTTTTTGCCTAGACCTCACCACACACGGTAGTCTGGAATCAAAGTGCACAAGCATTTTTAGGAGACAGGGTTGACATATTATCTGTTTGACAAAGAAATGTCTCTACTAAAGTTAAAACCAAACCCACACCCCCATGTGTGTCACACCCCTAAAAGTGTATGCTTAAGTATACCACTACTGGAAAGGCCACATCCTCCTCAGATGTAACGATTTCCTGCTAAAATATCTGTTCCGTTATCTAATTTTGCATGTGGCCACTCTGGATCCAGCTTTCTGATCGACACGATTAACAGCCAGCAAAAGAACTCTAGCTATTTTACAAGCTACTCTTACCAGAATTTTAAAATATGCCACCTGCATGTGTGTTGCACAGAACAGCAGGTGTGGATGCTTAGAAAACGTGAGTGCTAAACACCTGTAGTGGGTGAAAAAAAGAAAACATGCACATGGTGGTAGCTCAGTTCCATGTCTATCTTTCTCTGTTCCCCTCTCTTTCTCTTTGTCTCTTTTCTCACGCTCATTTGCTCTCGCTACCTAGGCCCATCTGTCTCTATCACTTGACGATCTCGGTATCACTCCATTTTGCTCTCATCCCTTGTCTCTTCCTCCTGTGCCCCAAAGGGGACACGTTTTATATTTTGTGTGCATATTCATGTTGAATTTTTATCTCTTGATCATCATGGAAGTCTCTCTCTCTCTCTGTGTGAAGCTGATTTCTGGCGCATGGGTGGGACGGCTGCACCAGACTGAGAGCGAGAGGGAGAGAGCAAGGGAAAGAGGGAGAGCTCCCAATTACGTTTCCACTTTGGGTCTCTGTGTCTCTCTCTCCTCTTTCTCTGCACCACAGTGAAGTGGTACTGATCAATTCCATGGGTTCCCTGTTTACACACATTACAACAACAAACCCTACCTCCCCTCAGCATACCAATAAAGAATCTTTTGTGCAACTGTGGTGTGGGTGTGTGTCAGTGTGTAATGTGAAAAAGCTGGTCTTAGAGATTGAGTGGAGAGTGTGTGGATTGCGGCAAACTAAAACAAATACTGTAACACACAGAGATGTGACCTGAATAAAAACCAGATTGTCTGTCAATAAAGAGTGTGGAAGGGTAAACATACACACACACACATGCACACATACACACACAAGAGCACTGACCCACTGCCACACCAATAACTGAGGTCTTTGGTTTTGATTAACTGGGATTTGAGGTGCCATCAGATTCCACAACAGCAGCACAAAGTGCACCTCCCCAAGATAATACAGTTCAGTGAACATTATGAACAAAATACTGAACATCATCACCTTCAAGAAGGGAGCATGTATTACATGACTGTTGTATGCACACTTTTTTTTTTTTTTTAATCTTGAATCTTTAGCACACACAAACACACATGCACAAACTAACCCAGATACACACAAATGTGACTACCTTTTCCCATTCTCTCTCCTTGTTGAGAACAATGACCACCAGCTTTGGGTTTTCTTGGTAGCCGTCTTCTGTGAATGACAAGTCTCTGCCATCCCATGTCACATTCATCATGTACCTGAAAGCGAAAGGAGGGGGGTGGGGGTGGGATGAAGAGTAGTGGGACAGAGGGTGATACAAAGTAAGAGAGAGAGATGAGGAGGAAAACAATGGGGAGGTGGGGAAAAAATTACAAAATGAGATATCGGAAGAAATTAAAGGAGGTGAAGCGAAACACGGAGGGGGATAATGAATTATATTAGCATGAGAAAAAGTCAATTTACATCTACTAGAATTACTAACCTGAAATATTCACACAAGATCTTTTGTATTAGGTGTTGTTAAGTCATATTTGATTCACATGGATTGAATTATGATTATATTCGAGAAATAAAAATAGTACCTGGGCAAAGAGTAAAAGTTAAAAAAAAGATCCTACGGAAAATAAACAGCCAAAATACCTTGAAATGTGAATGTAAGTTCTGAATTGGCAATTCATTGTATGCAGTGCAAGTTTATGTTCCACATGCATATATTGGAAATGCACAAAATAAGTCACACACATTTTACACACACACAATGTAATGTGTGACTCGTATGGCAGGTCACATTAGCTAAGATGGAGGGCAAGGGGAAGATATTCTTGGGTCCACATAGCCTCCACATTAATCATGGCTGTCCTTCCCCGCTCTGTCTCACTCACTCCTTCTGTCGGCGATCATGTACAACACAGGAGAGACGACTCGTCTTTTTTTCTTTTTCTACTCCACTCTGAGACTGCATGATGACAGGGCAGATCTCTAGCCAGAGTAGAACTCTGCAGGTGAGGTGCTTCATGTTGCTTCAATATGAAGCACCTCACATTTTGTCACATTTTATTTACACTGCCGTAATACCATACATAATATGCTCCAAAACATATCTTAATGCTGTGAGATGCTGTCAAAGGCTTCTGTGACCCACGCTCATTCAAATGCACTACGAGATATTTCTTCTAAAAAGTTTTAAGCCCTTTCTTTAACCCCTCTCTAATGACTCTGATGCTGGTTAGACTGTGTCAGAATGTAGCAGAGCAGGGAGAGGTGAGAGGGGGTGGAGCAGAGTGTATTGATCCTGAAGTTGTATATTGTAGCTTTAACGAACATGGTCTGCCAAATGTAACTGGGATTGTAAATTTAAAGTACTGTAGGTTAATTATGTTTATATTTTATTATCTGAGCTGTTATATACAAACTTACATGTTAGACAAGCCATCTGTCTAGATCGATTATACTACTGTGTATAAAACATGATGACAAAACTAGTGGAGAAAAGGCTGTGTAATATGTGTGTTTGTGTGTGTGGTGGCATTTCACACACCTACATGCCCCTTTAAATTGCTGTAACACACACAATCACTCAATACCCAGATGAAATCAGCCCGAGATAAGGGGATTGAGTGGGTTTCGTGATTAAAATAATCTGATTGGCCTGCAAGCAACCCGGTGAGTGTTATTAAGCCATTTGATTGGACATGGGATGCAGTGCTGAACCCAATTATGTGTGACTACAGCTCAGAAAGAGGTGCTGGAATCAATACCAGCGCCTGGGCTGCTCTTTTAGACAACAGCCCATTCTGCACGATGCAGCCATTTATCTGGCAGTGAGGCAGACACGCTCACATGCCTCTTGGACACACACACATGCACACAGTGGAAGCCTTTGCTTTCCCCCCCCCCTCTTTTTACTGTACAATTTGCACTCCTTTGGTTTATTTTCTTGTGCATTGTCTTTTGACACAAATGAGCAAAGAAAGTATTATTTACAGCACCGATAGAACTAATCTGATATACTCTATACTATACAACAACATAGAAAGTTGCTTAATGTTATGGGATGTTAGAAGTGGGTATGACTAGTGAGACTATGTGAGTGGGACATCATGTTATATAAATCACTAAACAAAATGAATGTTGGTATAGTGGGACAGATGAAGACATTCAGACAAGCTCATTTAATTATGCCTCCTGCACCTTGACACCTGATGTTTAGGACAACCTTCTGTATTCTGTTTGAAACAGATTCTCCATTTCAACAAGAAAAAAAAACTTCATAACTTAATGGTCTAAATGTTCAACTATGAACAGAACAACAGTACACACATTTGTGTTTGTAACCAAGAACAGGATGCAGACAGGACGGGCAGATAACACGCAGGTATATGTATGTATGTGTGTCTGCAAGTATGTTTGGGCCGACGCCCATCGAACAGGTGGGCCTGATATGCCGTTGCTAGGATACGGACAGAGACTGGAGTGTATTCACTGGAAGATGACCCTAAACAACCCTGAATGAATATCCTTTCCCAAACACAGACAATTACTTTGCCCACCTCAACAATTCCCCACGTAATGTTTCCTCTCCCCTGTACCACTGAGAATCACACTAAAGCGATCCAATTTCTCTCACTTTCCAGTCTCCATTATATCAGTAATCTCTCTATTCATTAGTGGGGACGAAGGAAAAGGAGCTGAGGTGGGGAGACAGCCGAGAAGGGGCAGCCAAAAAAAGTGAGAGAGAGTATAAAGATAACAGAGATTGAGTGAGAGAGATGGGTAGCGGCGGCGTGAGAGGAAGAGGACTAAGCCTCGACAGAGTTAGGATAAAAATATCTTTGGTGTTATTTTTTCCTCCTTTCCTGTATTTTGGAGAGAAGAGGGTTATGATGGGTGGGCACTGCACCAGATTTAGCCAACACTACACATACACTCCAGCACACACATACGTGCTTCTTTATTAATCCTCCACTCAGTGAGCAATATTTGATTGTCAATATGATGTTAAGAGAATGATATTTGAATATATTGAGTCATTTTATTTTTCACACATCACAACAGCTGTCTTCTCTGGTAACAGCCCTGCCCTTTAAAAGTGCTCTTGACACAAAAGGTACAACATCTGAAGTGCTAAGCTATTCTTCAGATCTCTGAATGTTTATAAAGGTCTTATTGTGAGAAGGACTCTGCTATTTATCTGAAGAGGTTTTACTGCAGGGAAAAGGTTCTCAACAAAGAAGTTTAAATTAACTGTATAAAGCTGTGTAGGTGTTAAAGATAGAGACATTTATCCTTTGTCAAGACAAGGACCAGACAAAGCAATAATGTATGATGTCAGAGCACTGAGGGTGTAAATAAGTGCACACACACACACACACACACTGTGCTTGCAAGAGTCAGAAGGTGTGCCGGAAAAGCCTGAAGAGAAGATGGGATGTAATATCAATGCTGATTTAGATCTTTTAAGAAGACCCGAGGGTGGGTAGTCACTTGAAAACACATACTCAGCCTCAGGTTGCGTGTGTTAAGTGTGGCATGAATGATGACTGCACAAGGTGAAGGAGATGCTTGCTTAGTAGTGCCTTTGCCCCTCCTGTTGTCCCTGCTATGTATAAGTTTGTGCAGTTATTTTTCTGTGTGAGTTTCAGGAGCACAAGATTAATGCTAACAATAACATTTGTATTTTCCAAGCTTACAGTTGCACAACAAAATGCAACACATGCCCACACAGCTACTTCAGCAGGATTTCTTTTGTTGCACAAAATAGGATTTATGTGTGTATTGGCTTTGGAATCTTTATACTCCAGCTCAGTTGGGATATCAAACTGAGCTTTTCTCCAATATGCAAATCACTTTTTAGGACAAGAATCCCTTCACAACACTGAAGCACTTTTCTTAGATATCATTCCCCCTGAAAAAAAAAAAAAGAACTTCATTTGTGACGGAATTAGCACTAGTTAAGTTTGCCAACTGCCCCGTAAAATATGGAATTATCTTATACCTGGAAATTTAAAGGGCTGTTCTAACCATTGACTATTGATTATTGATAAGGTGATTTGTGTAAGATAAAAGAAAGCTCTCTCCTCTCCCTTAGCCTTAACCGCATGCTCTACTACTCATGACCAATGAGAAAAGGGGAAATTTTTTTTTTGGTTCATTTTTATAGGAATATTTTTCTATAAATATTTTTTTTCTTAAAACTCAGTTCTGTTCAAAACGTACTATTCAAGCAGAAATAATCTAAACTCTCTGATTGGTTATAAGGGTGAGCCTCACTCAAAACCTTCAAGAGGCAATATCATGAGTCTGAGGCTTCGACAGCATCTCGAACAGATTCAAGATTCACTCACTCCCACTCACAGGTGGGAAGTCTGTCTATCAGTATTTTTTTGAGTACTTCCTTTAAGCCTTCATCTGATTTTCAGTGTCATTTTAGAACAACTCTGTCTCCAAAATGCCAACCATCCAAGGGATTAGCCCCTGTTCTATTTCTCCAGCGTTGACGCGCGTCAAACCTCCATTCACTTTCTGGATTGAAACGTCTATTTATCTCTGTTATGTTTCTGTTTTTGTAGTTTTGCAGCGGTTATTGTGTATTTTAAATATGCAGATATCTATGATGCAGCACACGAGGACAGCGTGTGGAAAAGTTCACAAAATACTTACTTTACTGTCACACTCTGACCGATCCTGAATCTGTGTTGGGGACAATTAATATTAATGAATAATTAATAAAGTTAGTGCTGTGGACACCTGCAGAAATGCGCACAGAAGTTTTCACTGTGGAAATGTTCATATGGAACCTTTTACGCGATGTCTCCAAACACACAAGAAATAATTCTACATACAGCTGGAAGGTTCAAGACTGTATAAATGTTCTTTAATGCTAGAAACATAACAACAACATAACAAGGAAAATGCACTTAAGACATAAATAGATGGTTTCGTTTGCTAAATATATCAACTGTACAGTGGAAATATGATTGAAAAAAATTTGCGCTGCTCTTTGTGTGTGTTATGCGCATCGCTCTGCGCCAGGGCCGGTGTGTGTGTGTGTTTTGGCTTTTATGCTTTTTTAATCATATTTCCCAACGCGCGCGCTCTCTGTCACCTGTGTGTGCGCGCGTGTGTCTTTGTGGGTACACATCGCAGCAGAACTCCTCCAACACAGAGAAGACAGAAATGACGCTGTCATGTAAATAAGATAAATAACATGAGGCTGTTTAGTTTGTTTAATAAATAAATATATAAATATAAAATGTATAAAATAAATAATGTTCTATAGGAAAGGAAACCTGAAATGACTTCTAATGTGATCTGGTGCTGTGCAGGAAATAAAATAAAATAAAATTAACTTGACCATCTTGGGGGGGTGGGGCGCCCCCCTTGTATAATGGTAGGGGAAACACTTAACAACTAAGGGGCATCACTGATTCAATGATAGACCTAGAAAGACCTAGAAAATCAAATACACTACATGTAAGCAATTTTGAACCACATGTAAACACAGGTTCAGTATTAAAATTTAAGTAGCCTACTTGTAAGATAAAAGATACATGTTATGAGCATAGAGTATGTAATATTGCATGACCAATATAATATTAATCTAGCTTACAGTGTGACATGCATCTTTTAAATTCTCAGTTCTATTGTATTGTGTGTAAATACAATATGTCTTTGCACGGCTCACGTGACAACTGCCCCCAGGACTCAGTTTATGTGTACAATGTGTATGTGCCGACATGTGTGTTGATATATCAGGGCTAGAGACTGAAATTACCTGTCAGAACAAACTTCTACCACAACGCCTTTCCCACACACACACACACACACAATCACATATGTGTACACAAACACACACATAGACTCACACTCACACTGATAAATAAGTGCTAAAGTCTTTAAAGGCATACTGTTCACCACAGTAAGGTGAGCAGCACACTGTAAATCTGTCATGACAGAACATTCTCTTCAGGGGGTATATTTCTCCTGTTTCTAACATGCACGCGCACAAGCACAGACACACAAAAACCCATACACATGCACACACCATATTTTATATGGAACACAAGTTGTCACTTGGTCTGATTGCTGCACTGGCCAGCGCTCTTAGTTGGTCATTTGTCACCTGTTTTTATTTAATTTTATTTTTCTATTACTCTGCAAAACATATTCATCTTGGATGTGTCACAGTGGATTTATATCACAGCTCTAACAGCTCTAAAGTGAGTGAGGTAAAACTTCACTGAAAGCCCAGATGGCACAGTGCTATAATCACCTGAACTACAGACTCTTTTTAGGTTCCGGCACAGACTAATATTATGCTCTATTGTGACATGTTTTTGGCTCACTTAAGAATGAAAGCAGCATCCGCTGTAAATCAAATTGCTATCGAGTCTGAAAGGCATTCAAAATAAACATACATTTTAAATTGAATGTTAGCCAGATAAAATGCTGCTGCTACTGAAATCTTACTTACAACAACCCAAAGAAGCCGTTACCCATTGTAAATACTCAAATATGTCAAACTGGTGCACAGGACCATCTGCCCGCCTCTGTCTATGTCTTCACTTGAGACGTCCTCCTATCTCCCCTGACAGCCATTGATGGTCTAACAGCTCACACTGGCCCATTGCCATGGCCTAGCCTTGACCAATCATGTTTCTCATGTCCTGGCCCGGAAACCCTATTGGCTGAACTCTCTCACCCACAACAGAGCCATCTGTGGCTACTCATCACCTGGGTAACAAACTGAAGCAGCAGAGCATGCTGGGAATGAAGTCAGCTGGCTCAGGTAGATCTCTTGGTGTGTGTGTTTGTGTGTACTTTCTGACAAAACGATAGTTATATTAGTGTAGAACTGGTATTTAAAGTCCCACTGAGGTTATTAAAGATGCCATCAGTCATACTTTACTGTCTCTGCAGAAAATGACCATAATTTGTGGGAGTTCATAAGTGTTGCTCATCAGAGCCACTTTCTCACCCGTTACCTCAGTGACTAAAGAAATTTCAAGCTGTTTAAACAAGCAGAGTCACCCCAGCCCAATTTTTTTCAGTGAATGCTCTAATCTCCCAGGCTCTTTTAACAACCCACAGTGCACAATGCACTAGTTTGGTTTCTTCAGAACTGAAATAAAAAACACAAGGAGTTTGGGAGTTTCAGGCCAAAATTATCATCAATACTGATGTAAAGTAGGCAGAGCAATTCATGCATTAGCTTTATAAGCCAAAAGAGTTTACTGACGAACAGTGTGAAAATGCTTCAGGACTATAAAAATGAATAAAAAAATCCTGTAAACTGATCTCAGAAGAAAATAGAGTTCAGTTTTGACTTCTTAAACTATAACTTACTGTTAATTTTGTCTTTATGTCTTAACTTACTGTTAATTTTGTCTTTATGTCTTTTCCTTGTTGTTTCACATTTAGCCTCTTTTTCTTAGATATTGTCATATAACATCATCAGGGTTGCTAAATATTCTCTAGTTTAACTATCTTGATTGTAAAATGGAGCGCATTCGAGACCAACATTTATGAAATGTTTTTGCAAATACATTTTGAATGTTATTTAAACAATGTGGGGATGTAAACGCAGGTTGTGTGTGTCTCTCCCTTCATTGCCAGATGGAAAGCTAGACAGAGCTGGCAAGACCTGTAACATCTCCCACTGGCTGCTGGGGAGTGAGTGCATGATGAGAAGGAGAGCAATAGCAAGTGAATGAGAGATGGAGAAATAAATGAGAAGACGAACAGAAGGACTCATCAAGTAGCTCTTCAGTTTTGGAGAGCACTCATTTGTAGCGACTTCCCACTGTTACCCCAGTCTCAGTTTATTACCTTCACTCTTCCTTCGCTACCTAAATCACAAACTCCCTCCTCAACTTCCATTCAGCTTATTCATTCCCTTCTCTGACTCCTACACTTCTTCTATTCTCTTAGCTCTAACCCTCAATTCCTTGTTTTTTTTAAACAGCAATTGCATCTTTCTTCAATCTTAATCCTTAATTCATACTTGGTGGAAACTTGTGGAAGTCTCTAATTACTAAAGAGATGGATGAAAACAAAACAACTCTGGCAGACACACACATATGCATGCAAACACACATTAACACAGCTACTGTCTTAGATGTTATAAAAATACAGAACACCAATATAACAATGATGTTTCTGTTTTTCCTATTATATAAAATATTTAGCTCACTGTATTTCTTACTAATCATTATAGCCATGAATGTCAACAAACACTTCTTTGCTTACTTATGTAGTGCACTGGGTGGCAACTTGGTCGTCTTCTCCATCTGGCCGTAACAGGATGTCTTGGCTTCAGGGATGTCACCATACTCCTCCAACATGGCTGCCGCTGCTGACGTTATGATCCCCAGGCCATCACGAACTCTCGCTTCCAAAGGGTAGTCCCAGTCATCATATGACACTGAAATCATCCCTGATGGAAACTCATCAGGTGTTATTTCCGGGTTACCAGTGGTGAGTGACGGCACAATCCAGATGTATCCAAATCCGGTGAGACCCAGAGATCGAGCCTCTTCCAGGATGTAGATTGCCTCATCCTTGGAGCAGTAGAGCAGAACCACTGGAGATTGGACCTTCTTGAGCATGATCTGAGACCGGCTGTCTTCCTCTACCGCATCCAGAGTGATGATATTCTGCAGGTCCCAGCCCACAAAACTAAAGTAAGAATAACAAGGACAGGAGTGAAATGTTAATATTTAACTATTATTTAGACTATTAACTTTGCTCAGGAGCTTCCAAGGGCAGTTTTAATTATCCAATATAACTAATATTATTTTTAAGTGTGACATGAATGCTAATAGGTGTAAATTGCTTATTGTAAGAGGAAACATTAGTGCAAAGAATGCAAATGCAAAAGCTGTTCTTGTATAATGATGCTCAGTATGTTCCAGCCAACACAAATAAAGGACAAAACACTGTCCTGTTAATGTGAAAGAGCCAACGCAGTGCCTGTGGTCAGTTTGCTAATTGGTGGCAAAAAGGTATCAACAGGTATCAGAAAATACTGTAAGAGAAGCCAGCAACTGTGAGCATCTGTTACACCTTTTGCACGAAAGTAGGTTCATTAAAATTTCATTGCACCTGCGAAACTATGCAGCTGAATATAAATGTTTTATAAGGATATTTTTGCCCTCCTGAGTGTTGAGTCTGTGATGCTGTTGTGGAGGAAAACATATAATGATAAGATTCCAAGGGAAATATTTATTCCAGTTCTGTAGCCAGTTAGCCAAAATGGGCAGAGTGAAAAGCAACACATGCTCATTAAAAACGATAATGCAATTGGAGAGTATCTTTTTCATCCAGTGGGACTGGTCAGTCTTTTTCAAATTGTCCTGAGTGATAATATTCTGCAGATCCCATTACACAAAGCTAAAGAGCAATAGAAGCATAGGAAATTGTAGCGAATGTTAGCAATTTAAGAACATAACATGCCACAAACTGACAAGTGTCAGGGGTATAGGTCCTTGACAGAGTTGGCCTAGGAATGATGTGAACACACACACACAGATGCAGGAGGCACTTTGTAACACAGGAGTGTTACAAAATGTGACACACAGCAGGGAAAAGAGGGAAGCAGTTAAACATTGTGGTAGAATCCAACAATAGACAGGCTGCGTAACATGAGAGTGATTTGGGAGTTCTTGTCCTCTTCTTGCTGTCCAAAGTGATGATGGTCTACAAGTCCCAGATGACAAAACTAGTAAAGAGAGATGATAATACACACATTGACAAAGAAAGAAAGAAAGACACAGCATGGGTCAGAACAGTTATGAAAGGATGTACTACTGCTACTGTATGTTCAAAGAAGGAAAGAGAAAATACATTTTTCACACCATGATGCCAGTGTTTGCTATGTACCAAAATGTCAAGTGAACACCCATATTCAAGATATTATAAACAATTATAAAGTTCTGGAGATGGATTTATAATAGGGTTTTCCCCCCAGCACAGTTATATTATCTCATAGGCTTTGGACAATCCAGACCTTATACCATAGGTACTGTAACCACTATTTTGGTTCAAAATCTGCAAAGACTTGATGGTTTAGGCACTGGCCCCTTTGTTCTACAGATTATACTAACAGACAGATCACATACCTGCCAATCATCCACAAAATATATTACCTCATTATTTATCTGAGCTTGTATTGCTGAGCCTACTGCATGTTTCTGTTGTGAATGATGAAAGTTCATTGGTATTAAAACTGTCTGCCCTTGACTAAGTGTGAAATCGACAATGGGTAATTGCTGGTAATTGGGCTTATTATTTCTTGTTTAATGATTGATAGGCTATCATTTAAACATTGAGCTCAACATCACGTCTGGAGGGTATGAATATTATGAATACACTAGTGTGATAAGTAATCTTTCTTACAAATCTCTGACACAATGGAGCTACCTTTCACTAAGGTATTATAAATACATTTACATGGGGTGGATATTGATGTTACAATAGCAAATGATGCTCTAAAGAAACACAATCAAGGGGGCTTGGACTTTAAAGCTGGAGGCTGGCAGTGAAAACATGCAGGATATGATTCATGCATAGTTCGAACTGTTTGATGATGCATGTTTTATAAAGCAGAAGTTATAACTTATTTCCTAAAAAAAATACTGGAACTGTAATTATGAAGGCAAATATGAGATAGCAAACAATCACTGGTCTGCAGGTTCGTGTAGAAAAAACACAGTTAAAAGAAACAGTGCAACGGGAAGTTGTTACAGCCAGTTAATTGGGTAACTTCTGATTTAGTTTTTTGCCGTCAAATCAATTTGAACGATGCTAATTTCTTTACTTAATGTAACGCCTGTTTTTAATGTTGCATCTATATGTACCGGTATATTTCCCAGATTAGCATGTCAAACATAAAAATAACTGTCATGACAGTTTGGAGACAAAGTGAGAGAGGCAAGACTTGTTTTGAGATGGTTTGGGCATGTGCTGGGGAGGGATGCAGAGTATACCAGAAGAAGAATACTGAGGCTAGAGCTGCCAGACAGGAGGAGAAGAGGAAGAACAAAGTCCATGGATGTTGTGAAGGAGGATATGCGAGAGGCAGGTGTGACAGAGGAAGACGCAGAGAACAGAGTGAGATGGAGTTGGATGATCTGCTGTGGTGACCCCTAAAGGGAGCGGCCGAAAGAAGGAGAAGCATGTGAAACATATTTGGGGAGATAGAAGAATGAAAGTCTTAAAGCGAAACATCAACAAATACAAAATCAACACAGACAGGGAGCTTTTGAACCCCTGGTGGGTTTGATATAAAGACTAACTGCTAGATAGATAGATAGATAGATAGATAGATAGATAGATAGATAGATAGATAGATAGATAGATAGATACTGTATTTACTTTATTGATACTTTATTGATCCCCAAAGGGAAATTTCAGTGCTAATGAGCTTCTATACTGTATTTCAGAGGTACAGACATCAGCCCTGGCTAGCACCTCAAAACTGCTGAAAATGTATCATTAATTTGACATTTTTGCCAGAAATATTGCTTGCTGTTCTCTTCTGTAGATTTTATTACTCTCTCTCTTGTGAGAGCTATACCTTTGGTCAGAATGATGTACAGGTGACGCATACAGCAAAACCAAATGAGTAGCAACACTACCTGTCATAGACATTAATTTTAAGAATGATGATGAAACCCCTCTACTGTCTTTGATGTACATACTGTATGAGTGGAGATGAAAAACACAAGGTTGAAACACTGTGTGAAGTAACTCTTCAGGAAAGTAAACTTGCCCATTCTCTGGGGAAATTTGCAGTGATAATGGAGAAGATTACAGACAACATGGACAAATGGGCTTGGAGAAATGCCCACAGTAATAACTCTTTGGGGAACATACCTACAGTGCTTGTAATTTGCAGTTTTTGTTAGTATAACTTCTTGGCCCTGGGAGTGATTTTGGTTGATGACCCGAAAAGGGTAAATGTGCACTAAGTGCTTCATAGTTCCTCTATTATTGTTAGATACAATATTTTCAATATGTCATTGTGAAGTTGATTATCATCACAGTAAGTTAATATTTTGAAAGCTGAATTTTACTGGAAATACTTAATGTTGTACAAAGCTAGTTTATCTATTCAAACCCCGTGTAACAATCCTGTAACATAAAGTTAAGAGTGCAATGGCCTTCATCGTTTTGGATCATTTCATTTCTTTATAACGTCAAGATACTTAGAGAGTATAGAGTATAGAGTGAAATGTCTTGACAGAGTTGGCCAAAGAACGATGTGGATTGGATGGACTACCATTGAATGTAACCCTCATTGAAAGCATAGCTTTAAAAGCAACCAATTACTTCACACTAGAAGAAGTTGAACTATAGTAAAGGGAGAAATCTAGATTGGTTAAGAAAAACTAAAAGTTGTTCAAACTACTGAAATTGACAATGTACATGTGAAGTATGACAAAATGTAATATAAAAAATCACATGCATGCCAGTTGAGTTTATTACAAAAAGTTCCTCACAGGTTCTACACAAACCAACAAAATAAAATGCCCTGTGGAAAAGTGCAAGGAATGTTTGCTTTGGTTATGTGTACAATGCTCTTAGATGTGCATTTGATGTCTTTGCAGTACAGAATGTATTTACTGTCAGTTTGCATAGCTCACAAGTGAAAGCTTTTGTCACTGGAGTCGTGGCAAAGCATCTACTAATATAGCACTTTTCATACACAGGGAAATTCAAAGTGCTTTCCAGAAAAATAAGATATAGAAATTAATAAAAAACATCCTGGTCCTCAAGGGCCACTATCCTGCTACTTTTCCAATTATTCCTGCCCTACCCACTGCTGATTGCCTGGATCAGGTGTGTTCAGCCAATCAGAAGCTGTAAGTGCAGGGATGGTTGGAAAACAAGGAGGACAGTGGCCCTCGAGAACCAGGATTGCCCACCCCTGCTACACTGTAGATTTTATACCTGGTTCACACCAACATATCGTCATTGTGAACATGTTAACATCAACATAACATGTGCACAATGCTATTAACATGCTGATGTTACAGCATCACTGACTCTTAGTGTCACAGTCTCCTCTCCTGGATTTTGAGTTTCTTTGACCACCTTAGCTTGTGCTCTGTATCCAGAGCTTCTCCAAATAAAAAGGAGGTTTGACACTTTGTTGCCAGCTGGCAAGTCGCAGCTGTCAGCAGACACATCCACGTAAGGATTAATAAAGTACAGCAACAATGTGATGTCATTATGAGTGCCTTTGTGCTGCTGCATTATCTTGTCTTATCCACTGTTTTCAAATTTAGTAATAATCAGAGTCAGAACCCAGTGTAAGCACATTAGAATGTGGAGAACAGTACAAAGTAATGAATCCTACCTGTTGTCCACAGTAGTTTTTAGGATGTTGATGAACTCCTGGTAGCCAGGGAACTTAGACGTAACGATGGAGAAGATGTGCCAGTCATACTCCTCCATAATGTTCAGCATCAGCAGAGCCTCCTGTTGGATGGAGGCACCGAACTGGAAGAACGTTGACTTCACATCCTGCAGAGAACAGGAGAGAGAAACGGAGAGTAAGAAAAGAGAAGAAAGCATAGAAACTGGAAGGGAAGAAAAGACTCAACAGTAGCTGAAGATTTTTTTTTTTTTGTTCCTTTAGGTTTACTCTCCTTATTAGTCCAGCAGCTTATCTACATCTCAGAAATATCAATCAGCAACAGAGCATTTAAGATTTGGCACATTATAAGTACACAAACACTCTGTCTTCTGCTGTTCCTCACACGCCCATATACACTATACACACACACACACACACACACACACACACACACACACACAGATCGAGAGTAAAAAGCTTCTCGTGGAGGAAATATATGGATGAGGGGCTCAGAACAATTCAATTAAGCCCAAATTGGATTGGTGCAGTACAGGCAGGCTGCAGAACTCTGTGGGCTTGGTTCTAGGGGAACGAGGGTTACATTCACTCTGAGGCACTCATATTCACTCCATTAAACCCGACTTAGAATCATTTGCCACTTAATTCAGCCAAACTGAGACATGGACTTGGACAGAGCAGACAAGTACTATCATAGGTGAACAAATCAGCTCTTTTCATTTATGTTGGGGGCTTAATTTTGAATAATTTATTAGGGCATTGACTACTAAATGAAGTGAAATGAGACAAGTGAGGAAGAAAAAGTGTCTAGCACCACAAATGTGTAGACTGACAAGGTATCACCTTTTCTTTGGTTGTTTATTGCATGATTTGTTGTGTGTGAATGTCTGGATGGACTTCTGTTACCTTGAAATGTCAGAGAGTTCACACATGAATTATTTTGACACCACTTGTCTTTGGAACGGTAATCAGGATAGACTTGCAGGTTAGTGTGTGTTCATGTCTTCTCTGTGTGCGTGCGTGTATGTGAATCGGGGACCTGACACATAGAAAAAAACAAAATAACATGAGGACAAAGAGACACAGAACAAAAGGCGGGCATGAGAGATAAGAGAGAAATGAAGAAAAGGAGATTCTGCCGGGTGTCACCTGTTAAGATCACACCTGCTCTCAAAATGTACACACTACTTGCATGCTATATCTACACTAACTCAACCACACTGTGACAAAACTAAAGAAAATAAACAGAAGAGCTGATGTGTATAATGAAACAGGAATTATAACTGTGTAGTGTAATACCAGCTAGCATTAGCCACAAAGGTTAAGGGTCAAAATACCTCTTGAAGAGGCAAAATAATTACTTTTTGAAGTAGTACAAATGAGAAAAAATCTGTGAATATATAAAAATATATGTGAACACCTCAGGCAGAGAACACAGTGCAGCTTCATCCACACATGCAGTGTAATATTCTATTATTTGATACACAAGTGTTTATTGCTAATTGTGAATATCACTTTAATCATCACCACTACTGCTCACTTAGCATTTAAACTAGCCCTGCCTCCAGCGTGCGCTCTCCTCTGATTATAGTCAGCCATGTGTTCGCTGATTGAACCAAAGTCTGCTTCACTGAGGAACCTGTGGAAATGTCAGCCAAAAACTTAAGGCACACACTTCCAGCATGTTGATTCAGAAAGATGGTTGAAAAAGATTTTGTCACATAATGTGCCTACGTAGATTAAGAAATGTCAAAGTTTAAACTTTTCTTTTTTGCGTGTATGTTGGCTTGTTGTTGTAAAATGTCACAGTTCAGTAGTTTTGCAAATATTAATTTTGAAGAAAAGAAAGGAACACTTTACAAATCTTCTCAATCAATTTCCAACTTCTAAAACACAGAGTAGGGTTAAGAGGTCAATGAAGGGGTGTGTGCAGTTTTCTCACTACTTGCATGTAGAATTTCATTTTTGGCTGTGCTCATATCCTCTGAGCAACATACTTCAGATATTCACTGCTGGTATTATTTGTGTTAGCGTGTATGTGCTCATCACTTTCCCTTTCTATCAAAACTCTTAAATGCTCTTTAATGGTATTGTATCTGTGGGGTTGGTTCACTTCATACTCAGGATCAAATGCTCTTCAGAGGCTCTTTGTGTTGCAGTGTGTGTTCTAATAGCGCATAAACTGCAGCAACGCTTGAGCATGGTGGATCAGGAGGGAGGTCATTCTATAAGACGTGTCACTTCCTGTCCTCGTCACAGCAGCTCCCACTCTACTCCCACGCGTTGAAGCAATATACAGAGGAATGTGACCACCAGAGGGCTCAGAAAAGTATTAAGCTGTCATGGTATACATTAAATATGCATAACGAGATATGGAACTGTATAAAGAATAATGAAATAAATGTTTTATTTTAAGTGTTGTCTTCAGATGTTTAAGTCCTGACATCATCACTTGCCATTTGTTCACAGAACTGTTGGGACATGTGCTACAAGTGTCTACTTGAATGTTATTGATAAAGGTTTTTGTTTTAATTCTTTTCTTGAATTTTGGCATATTTAAATAGATTAATAGATTTTAATAGATTTATAGGGCTATTAGCATACTAGATTTCAAACCTACCAACAGCAACACCTGTGCAAATGTTGCTTTGCACTATTTGTAGGAAAGTGCCTGTACCCATGTGAAAGAATTCAAGTTCCAGGTACCCAGTCTTAGGAACCCAAAAGCTACCATAGAGCAAAATGGAAGCGTCACGTTTACTAGAATAATTGCTCTTCTCTGGTCTCCAATGAGACTGGATGCATGCCTTTGCTGATCTGTGCAGACCAAACCACGTGTCAGTGGCTCTCATCATATCAAACTCGACAGAGCCCAACTGGAATGAAGAGATTTGGGTCAGTTTAGGCTGAATATTTACATTTCATACAAGTGCATGATCAGAAACACCGCTTGAAATAAAAAAATGGCAAATCAGGTTTCAGTGTGTTGCCTCAAAGATGGGCAGCTTAGAGTTCCCAACCCATAATTTTCAGACCAGAATTCAACTGAACACTTGACTGCAGCAAAAGACAAACATCGGCAGCAAAGGTCTGAAAAAAGGTTCTGCTCCGCTGCCTAAGGAGAGAAGACAATCACACCTTTCATTCATTTTCTGTCATCTGATGGCTCTTCCTTGTTCAATTTTCGCTTTCAAAGATACAGTATACACAGACACACATGTATAAAATGCTCTTTGTTTATATTTCATGTTCGACATTTGTTTTATTTTCTCAAAGAGGAGGCAATGAGGCATACTGTAAATGACCAGAAAAGGTGAATAAATTGTAAAATAACATGGAAGCATAAAAGAAACTATAAGTAAAGAATCTTATGATTATTAAGAATTAGCAACAGAAACACTATAAGATTATTAGCTTGACAGTGACAGGCAGAAAGCTTTCACACAGACATGGAATCAGAGACAAAGAAGGAAGGGATTTGCATACAGGAGAGACCGAGAGAAAAGAAGAGAAATGGGTAGAGCAGTGGAAAGGAGACTGATGGAGTGACTAAGGGCCTTCTAATGGGGTTGACTCACAATCCATGACATCAGAAAACAGTCAATCATATCCTCTCATTTCACCCTTGTCAAGTGCAACATGTCTCTGCTTTGTACTCACACCTCCAGCTAGCAACATCCACACACACCAACATACACACATTCACATACCTACAGAAACACACAGCACAGTCTGTCATTCACAGCTCTTCCCTTCTTGCTCTGTCTATCACATTCACAGTCTCCCGCTCTCAAATTTCCCACTCTGTTGCATACACACAATCACAATGATGCAAGCACACACACACAAATGCGCACCTGCCCTGTGGGCCAGGACAGTTTGTCTAAGTTGAGATAGAGGGGAGTTATAAATAGTAGTCTTCATATCCTCTACTGCTGATAGCATCATGCACTGTCTAGTCTGATCCACACACGTGTACACAAAAATCACACACATACACAGATGAGTGTATAGTGAGTTGTGAGTTGCACACTCGCCAAGATAAAGGCTTAATAGCGCAGATGCATACATATATTTGTCATATATTTATGTCATATATATATCCATATATCATTTCTATCTGCCACCGATATCCTGTTATCTGCTGGGTTTAACAGCTCCGCAGTGTCCAGTGGAGAAGAAACACACTGATATGACGAAAATTCCTTGGTGGCCAGTTACTAAATATAGAAAGACAGACATAAAAATAGCTGCAGCAAAACAAGAGAACTCAAAATGCCTGTGGAAACAAACGGAAATTCCAAACAAGCAACACTTACCATATAAACCACACAGAAATCCTCACTACACAGCAAAAAAACAAAGAAAATTCCTATATTCATGCTCTGAGTCTGCTATAATTAGACTTGTTTTGTGCCAATATCATGTTGTAATAAGAAATCATAAAAATATGAAAATACCAAATATCAAAATTATTATGGTGGTAATCTAAAGTTGACTCATTAGATGCTATATGGCATCATAAACATTTAATCTGGCTTTGTAGCCTGGATGCACTGTAATAGTTTTTTAATTTTGTAGTTTTTACAGAAACAGCTAATTAGTGTGTCTGTGACTATAGGGTTGGAGTAACACTGATCCAATATCAGATAGAGATGTGCTAAATACCACTGAATGTAGAAAATGTACACACAAATTCCAAATGTACAAAAAGTGCCAACTGATGAGCTGACAGCTGCTTCTGCCTCCCACCTAAAGGAAAAAAAGCCAATTAGAAAAGTTAAAACTTCGTTGAAATAAGTGCTCCTTCATGAGCTAAATGAATAATTAAAGACACGAGCCATATTTGAATGTTTCCCTAGATATATTTTGCATGTTTGCCAAATAATCAAGACATCATTAAACTGACAATTTTCAGCAGGATTAAGTGATTTTATCACCTATATTAAAAGAAAGTGTAATTCTAGAATTTATTCTAACTTACAGTATGCAAAAAACCTGCCTCCTTATGTTTTTCTTTTCCTCTGATCATGACCAAAAAGAATCGAATTGCCCTAAATACATTAGTGTATTTTACTTACACCATATTATGGGAGTTTACCACACTCTTCTGCAAATGGCTCTGACAGAATCTTATGAAACTGTGGAAGCTTGTTCAGTCTTTACTAGATTAAAGTGTTTTAAAACAATAAACACATCTTATTGTTCCATCTTGTGGTGGAACTGTGAATATGTTTGTTCTTTGAATGTGTTTATGTGTTGTGGAGTGTTAAAAAGCTAGTTGGTGTAAACAGAGATCAGATATACTTTGTTTGTGTTAGATAATTATAAGGAAACAGTGGCCTTCAACTGCAATAAAGGATACACACACACACACAGATTGTTAAACAAGGCTGTATTCGGCATCACAGAATAATAATTTTGGCATGAATGCAGCCCATTTTAGATAACAGACACGGAGGGAGGAAGAGACCTACTCAAAGTTTATCACACAGACGCAGTGTCTGTTAGTGTGTGTGTCTGTGTGTGTGTTATTGCTGTGGTTCCTCTGTCAGGACTTTTTAACAAGCAGTCGAGCCCCCACGGGGAAACACTGACAAAATAACATCATCCCTCTCTCTCTGTCTCTATCTTTGTCGCTCTGTGTTTACTCTTTTCTCCCATTCACTCTCTTTTCTAATAAGTCCAATATCTTCCTCTCTGTCTTAGTGTTTTTCCGTTAACTCTCTATCCAGGGGCTCTGGCTTTTCTTGCCTTCCTCTATCCATCTTGCCTTCTCCCTCCCACTCTCTGTTTCTTCTAATAAGGACAGAATTCTGCTACAGTCCTCTGGGACCCAATCTTGAACCTAAGCAGAAGTAGGGATAGTCGCTAGTGACGGGAGCATAACTTGACAATTTACTCCCAAATCACATCAATAAAAACAAGCCACCAAATAAAATAAGGATCAGAGCTAAAATTGATGCAACCCCACCACCCCAAAAAACAACAAAATATTAAAGTTACTCTGATTAATTAATTAATCTTAAGAAATATGGCCAGTCAACTTTAGATTTAGCATTCCCAGGAGGGATTGAGAAGATAAATCTGAGAGCCTGCAAGGTGATTAGCAGAAAAGGATAGATAGTATAAAGTCATGCACATTTTGCCTCTTTGTTTTTTGGGGGGGGGTTTTGTTCATTTTTGGCTTCTACAATTTGATAAAATACCTGAGCTCTTTCTTAGGTGAATTGGTCACAATTGATAGACATTTTCTATCTGTGGACCTATGGTTTTTCACTGCACAGTCATATGTGGCACTGTCAGGAATGTTTTGGGAGGGTCCAGAGAAATTTTGTGGGAGCCTCAGGAAGTCTGAGCAAAGCAGAGATTACTGGCACAACTTCACCTACTGCCAAGGTGCATGGTTGAGAGGAAACAAACTAAAAAGATCAAATCTCCACCAACACTTACACATTATAATACAACTGTTATTAGACCAATGCGTTTCAGCTCTTGGCCTTCGTCAAGGTCTGTTAAAAAATACATAGCAAACAGCATTTAAATCGAATAGGTGAAATGCAACCAATCCTACACAAACAAGCAAACAAACCCACTGAACCAATAAAGAGAAATTACATGGGTGGGATGATGAGATGATGGTGATTTTTGACCAATCCGTTTCTGAAATTGGAGGCAAAAAGAGGCAAAAAGTGTGTCTGGTAATTGACGCAAATGACACTATAAGGTGAACAGGTAAAAAGAATGCTTATATATAAGGTAGAGCCCTAATTAACCTGCTGGGTGACTGGTGAATGTGGTGCTCTCCAAAAACAAAACATTTGTTTTTGTTCTATGTAAGCTGTAAGCTTACATCTGAGGACTTGAGCATTATTTAATGAACACCCATCATCTCAACCATGAAGTTACAACTAAAAATATGACAAAGACCCTTTTAAACCTCACCGTTTCTGGTGATCCGATTACTACTCTTTACCTATACCACCCTGCTTGTTAGTTATCACTGTAATATTACACCTGCCTTCACTAGACTGGTATATTGTGCATTTCACACCTGTCACATCCACAGAAATGGTTGGTATCATCATTATAGGCTCTACTGTAATAATAGAGTCATCATTATGAAAATTGCCGTCACTGTCGATACTGCCATCATAACCATCATTATTTTCCTCTGCATCTTTGCTGTCCTACCCATCACTTTTTCCCAATTCCATTCTTTTTCTCTTAATTCCTGCCAGCTCTCTTTCTATTTTTACCTCTATTTTTACCTCTAGTCTTTTTCCTGTCCTTCTTCCTTGTTTATACCCTTCAATTATCATTTTCTCCTTCCCTAGTGTCTTTCTTTGTCCCACCTCACATCACACTTTGGCAAGCTTTTGAATGAACACAAAAGAGAGTGAAAAAAATCCTACTGCTACTACAACAACAACAAAATCGCACTTTTAATTAGAAATCACTGCACAACTTGATCCTCAACACAGTTGTGCTTTATTGAATACATGAGTGGTATTTCAACAACAAACCTCTTGTTTTTGAGCATTAAAGATGAGAGTTCAATGCAGGGCAACAGAATGTAGACAGATGAACTTGTGCACATAAACTATTAATTAGGAGAAATGATGCACAACTAGGACGCACACTGTTCATACTCATATATATTTCATTTACATGCAAACGTGCACATTAATTCAAACATAAAGTCACAAATAAGCCACACACACACACACAAATAAATGCTTGTAAATGTGGTCATGCTGTGATGCTTTTGTGCACACGCGTACACATTCTCTACTCAAAGTTAAAGGAATTTATAAATCTTCAGTCCAGATACCCCAAAAAACTATCCAGGAAAAACAAGACTATCAAGGTCTAAAAGGCCAAATTTACACAGAACAAAACACCTAGACCTACATTTATGGAGTTGTAAAGCAGCCCAGAACAAAGGGTGAAGTGACATGAGGGAGCATGCGTACTGGTGTCAAATCATTTTTATGTTAACGCCACATTTTCAGGAACAACATGAGAGTATCTTAACTGATGCTTCTGCACAGCACAGCAATAAGAAGCTGAGTTTGAACTTTCAGCTGGCGTACTGTACTTGGGAAACAAAAAGAGAAGAAAACAATGGCAGAGAAAAGGAAAAAAGAAGAATAAATGAAAACTACAAATCATTTCAAATTAGCTTAGCCAGGTCAACACAGCTGGAAATACTTTCATGTTGAACAGATTGCCTGAACAAAGCCTGAGCACTTACTCCAATATGAAGTTGAGTTGGCATTTTTTTTCACCTGTACTTGATAACTCACTACTAAATATTTTTTTAATGTGGGATTTTACTGGGTCATCATATCATATCACACTCATTTTGTGTGCATTTTGGTTTTAGGCTTTTAAACCTGGCCACCTTCAGCATGTCGCTATAGCTGTCACATTATTGCAAAAACTGAGGAAAATGTGCATAGTGTGACTCACTTCAGTGAGTTTTGCTCAGATGGTGAGAGAATATTGCTAACTCGAGGGTAAATCATTTGAAATCATGTAGCAGTATTCCCTGTTTAGCAAGCAGGTTGACAGGATTGTCCAGTCAGGAAGGCCCTGGGCCCTCTAGTTTTCAACTACAAACTACAATTAGGAACGAGTGGCAATGAGTTGTTCGCACGCCCACCTCACAGCTACAAGGTTGGATTTGAACCCCCTGGCCTGCTGTGGCTTTTCTGTGGGAGTTTGCGTGTTCCCCATACATGTATGCTTGTGTGGGTTTTCTCCAGGTACTTGCCTCCCACAATCCAAAGACACATTACGTTGGCAACTCTAGATGTGAATGATTGTCTGTCTCCCTGTCTGTCCTGGGTGTACCTCCGCTCTTGCCCAATGACAGCTGGGATCGGATAAGTGGTATAGACAATGGATGGATGGATGAAAACTTACTTTTGGTTAAAAGAAAATAAACATTTTATAAAATCAGCTCATTTGCTTCATAATCAAGATTTAGAGTTTCTGTCTCTTCAATATGAAGCTAGGTGATGACTAGCTTAGCATAGCATAAAAACTAAGGGAAAACCCACTGGCACAGCCCAGTTAAAAAAAAAAATCCATCTACCAGCATCAACAAAACACTAATAAAAAGCTAATCACCTGCTGAACTACAGAATTATAAACCAAATGAGACAAATATGAGACTGGTACTGTATTACTCTTCTCATACACTTATTTGAAGGTAATCTTTAAAGGCAATTGTTTTATGAAACACTTTATCTAATGACTGTATTGTTAATAAAACATTTGGGTTGTCAAAGGTGAAACACAGATGTTTTTCTACCTCAACCCAAGAGCTGCTCTTATCAGTGATCAGTTTAATGTTATCTAGAATTAAATTTCCAAAAATGTAATTACAAAAAAAGGATACTTGTAAATGTATGTAAATGTTTCTATATGATTGTGTTTAGGGGCGACTGTGAGTCAGTTGGTAGGGCAGTTGTCTATGAACCGTAGGGTTGGTGGTTCAATTCCCACTTCCCCCAATTCCTGTCCACGTGTCAAAGTTTCCCTGGACAAGACACTCAACCCCGAACCCTGGGTGCCTTGAGGGTGCTGCCGGTCCACAAGGATATCCCCAAGGGGATTAATAAAGCATCTATTATTATTATTAATTCTAATACATTTTAGTTGCGAAGTAAATGAGTTTTTTCCCTGATTTTATTCACTCAGTACATTATCCAGAAGATAAGACCATATTAGAGTACAAAAGACCTGCCATACCCCATCATATTACCCCCTGCTTATACTCTGACATACAACTGTGTTGGGGCAAATCAATACTGCATAATCTGCTGATAGTTTCCCCCACATAGATGCATCAGTCAGCTGTTATGGGCATCACTAACTACGCTGGCAGTATCAGTGATTCATCATCACTGCCACTGACAGACAACCACTGACACTGAGAGGCCTACTTTGAAAAGGACGAAACTGAGAGTTGTGAGCGGGGGGTGGGGCGGATCTAATGCATGGTAGAAAGGCTGATGAAGACAAGGCAAGGAAAAGAGGGATGTCAGAGAGCAAGAGCAGGGAAAAAAGAAATGAAGGGAGGATGATAAAGAGGTGAGCATGGACTGAACATAGAGAAAAGCATAAGAGGGGAAATATGTATGGTAGTATTGAAGGAATAATAATTATAATTGAATTATAATAATTAACACTTTGGGTAATGTGCTTATTTGCTGTCTTTTCAAATGAGATGACAAAATATTTATCTACAATATGTGCTGCATGTGTGAGTCAGTAGGAAAAAATCTTGTCAAGCAGCGGAAAACAACAAGCCTGATTCTGACCAATAAAAAAAAGACAACCAACACATCTTAAACTCTCAAATCAATAAGCTGTATCTCATTTATTTAATTCATACGCAAACTTACTGTCTAGAGTCTCTAGCTTCAGCGCAGACAAAGAAATAATCAAAATATCGAACTATTGCATTAAACCGACATTGCCACTGTCTAGCAAGGAAAGAGGCAAACTGCAAAGAAGGAGAGTCACTCCCCATACTGCACTCACTGCAGCACTATGCACAAATCTGCTCACATCCCTCCTCATGCATTCATCGTTAACATTACAACCTGGAACTAGGAGACAACGACTGGGAGATCAGTTCTTGTATGTGGATATATATGTTCATGCACAGACTTTCCTTTACATTAACAAAGTGTAATATAAGTGCTATGCTCCAAACCCCATCGTCCTCTCTAAGTTTTCCCATTTCCATTTGATTGGCTGCCAGCAAGTCCTGCAGAGTAATTGGCTGTATTTCATTGGCCAAGCAGACAGACAGCACCCCTGAGAGGAGTCCATCAGGCGATATCTGTTAACAACATGCACAGGCGCAAAGAGTTTTACACACGCAGGGCTGGAGGGGAACTCCCTAATGCCTAATGCCTAATGCCTAATGTACCTTTTGCTATCACAGATGGGTCACTTACATTTCTAGGCATAAGAGTGATGAAGTGACAGAGATTTAAAAAAAAAAGTGGAGTGGAAAACATTGGAGGACAGGGAACAGCAGGAAAAGTGTGGATAACTGGATAAAATGAAAGGAGGGAAGAAGTGGGAGAACAGAGATCAAAAAGCAGCCAAACTATATTTTTAAAAATCCCTCTGTCATACAACAATGTGCAACTTTTATCTGTCTGAGTAGAGACCAGAGACCTACCATCATCCAAAGTTTTTGGGACTTCAGTTGGCCCTTATTGGCAGATGTTTGGCTGATTTAGCACATTGAATCAGTATCAGAGGATGTGGTTGACAGAATGAGCTGTGTAATCAGGTAATCAGCCTATTGAAATAGTAATTTCATTGCATTACCATGAAGGCATGTTCCCCTTTGAGCTTCAATCTAGATGTTGGAACAACAAAGAACATCTGTCAGAGGACCTAAGTGCCTTAAAGGATATGTTGAAATATAACAGCTCAACACATTTAGTGACTTAACAACAAACAATAACACTGTAAAATCAACTGAGTTTATTGTTTGTCAAATTTAAGATTACTGGAGAATATTGCACCCAGATTCCTTGACATGCCTGTGTCATTTTTGGACCTTAACATACAAAATCTACTGAGCTTTTCATATGTAGGCTATTTGTGGGACAGTGTGTATGTGTGTTGCTTCATGTCTGACATTTGACGGACAAGAAAAACAAAAAAAACACATCAATCAAGAATTAAAATAACTGAGAGACTGAATAATTATTAGTTGCAGCCCCAGACCTCAAACAGTGAAAGAGCAAACAGACATAATGCTGGTTTGTCCACCGTCAGCTGTAGTCTTGGCAACGTATCCTAGAACAATTTAAGAGAATACGTGCAGTGACGCAGTGTTTGGTGAGTTAGACTTATATGGTTAGCTGAGGGCAATTAAAGGCTTTAGTTTGGTTTGAATGTGATGTTTTTATAATTTAAATACTTTAATGTATTGAAAGATTAAAAAAGAATACAAAGAACCACAGTCACTTAATTATAGGGAACATAAAGAAAGTGCAAACAGTCACATACTTAACAGCCAAGTGTGACGGAAAACAAAAATGAGTCATCTGTGACGTTGGTTAGAGGCTGACAAACATCTTGGAGGATCAGGGTCGTCCTCCCGGGACCTTGCTGTGGTATCTCGTATGAGGACCAAGGACAGTAATACTATCTGACTTGAGTCATGAGGAGAGAGGAGCATCTGTGGATCACTGCTCACACAAGAGAGGAGGAGAGACTCAACTGGGTCACAAATACATTTGTACAGCAAGGTTTGATGAACACAGCTTTTTTAAGAAAAATGTTTTCTGGGAGCTAATTTACAAGGATTTTGTGTTTTTTCCCCATAATTGATTGATTCTTGAGAGTGTGGTAAAGCATTTGAAACAGCATTTTCACCCTTACATATGCCTCTAAGATTACCGCTGAAAGTCAAATTAAGGTAATTCCTCTATGGCGAATTAGGAGAGGAGAGGAGAGGAGAGGAGAGGAGAGGAGAGGAGAGGAGAGGAAGTTACTGACCCACTTTGTAGCTCTCAAAGTTTCAAATCCTCTTTAAAGAGTGAGTTGTGGCAAGACACAGACGAATTCATACACATATGGTACATATAGACACATATCCAAATAATATATGCCTTGGGTCACATCCAGAATAATCGAGCAAATGCTGCTTTTATTTAACACCACATTAGATCCTTACATCACCTAATAATGGCAGCACTGAACCGCTCTAAAGCACACACGCACACACAAACACACTTCTGGTAGTGCTCGATACGCTTTGTTAGTTTTCTCATTTGACTTGGTCTATTTTAGTCCTGCAGTACTCTCTTTCTCATTCCTCTTCTCTCTGATCCTCCTTCCATTGTCTCTCTCTTTTATCCTGGCTTTTCTTTTCTTCGTCTTCTCAGTTTTTTTTGCCAGCTGTCTTGCTCTCAATACACCTCTCTTGGAATATTTTCTTTTGTTCATTCTCACTCCATCTGCCCTCTCTCTCTCTCTCCCTGAACATTTTGTTGGTGTCAGTGGTAAGATGGGCATGTGATTGGCTGGGCCAGATAAGAGATAAGGCTGTGATTTGTTTAGGGAGCTTTTCTCTTCTCATCACACTCCTGCAGAGTGCAGTGATATTAATGAATATACACACCCCCACACACACAGGCGCACATACACTTTGTGTGAGGAGAGAAGATTGAAGAATGGGGATAGGGAATAAGAAAGAAGTGAGAAAAAGAGAGAGATAGATAGACGGGGTACAGTGATGGTAAAAACAGTTGCCCTAAGTTACAAATCATACACTATTATGAGTCACATATTTATAGCCAAATTAGCCAAAGAACAAATATTTCTGTCTTTCATTCACCCAATTTTTCTTCACCTTGATTTTTCTTTTTAATGCCTGAATTATGCTGCATGTTGGTAAAATCCTGTTACATTCAATTACTTTAATTCTGGTGGTCAAAATGGTTAATTTTAGACAGATATTTGTACTTTAACAGTGGATATATTAACATTTCAAAATCAGGTAAGTGGCTGGAAATATATTATCTTTTCCTCTATCGGTATTTCTTATCCACATTATTCTTTACTGTGCTCTTAAGAACCATGGTACTATGATGATGCTTACAGTCACAATCATCACAATCAGTTGCCAATTATTGGTTTGTTTACTTATGCTGTCTGGCAGACAGCAATGCCAAATGAAACGTATTAAACTAAACCAAAGTGACACAGTTTTTGCCTTTGGTTATTTCTTATTTAATTACAACTTATGCAGTTTGAGATATAAGGACAGAGGATGCCATATGTTCAGATGTACAGATTGTAAAGCCCCTTGAGGCGGATTTGTGATATCGGGCAACATACAGAAAACTTGAACTTGAAGTGAGAGCATAATGCAATCTACTGTACATATATTTTCTAATTCTGGAGATATGACATATGGAGTATTCAATGTATTCTTATATTATTGTACACTGTTATGTTGTGGAGGAAGCCTAAGAAATTTAAAGTCACTATCACCAAAAGCAATGTAAAGTCCATAACTCAGAACCTCACATGCTAGATAAAGATTTTTAATATTTCATGTTCCTTTAATTTACATCACAATCAAAAGTCACTTGTAAATATCTTCTTTTTTTTTTGCAAGTATGAAGGCCGAATAAAACAATTTCTTAATTGAGTTGTCATTTGTGGGAACAATAAGAGCTAAAGAAAGAAGAGTCCCACACCTGAGTCTTGTAGAACCCCACTGCGATGTCTGTTTAAGATGGATTGGTGGGAAAGCATCAGAGTCAGCTCACTTCTGGGTCAGAGGTATCCACCCAGAGCTTAGGGCATTTTATTAAAATTGCATGATCAGCTGTGTTAACAGTGCAGTTAACAGGATTATGATTGAACTTTCTAATGTATATGCTTTTAAAAGGAGGTAATTTATTACTGTAAAAGCGTCTGTCTACAGAAAATGTAATGATCTCACTCTTAACTTTGTCCCTGACGCTGTCCATAAAATGATACAGTTTATAACCTTTTTCCCACTGCACAGCAACAGTTTATCATTTGTCTTAGTCTCAGGCAGAAATCCCGGAAAATGCAGATGTGCAAGGGACATTGGGTTGGTAGGATGACAGACAGTGTTGAATAATTAAAAGGATGGTAATTCAACACCTTGCAGTGACAGAGTAACAGTTTTAGAAACTTCTAAAGTGCCCCAGAGGAAGAGCAGTTAACCATTGTACAGTAAGCTTTATATAGACACTCAGAAGTACTACAAGCGGAGAACATAATTCTTGTGGTGCATTACACTGAAATACGCATGGGATAGTCAGAGAGCACAGGAAAATCTGCAAACTTCAGTGAGACTTGCAGCGCAACTGTGTGTTGAATACTGAGGTTAATGCATGTAGCCTTCATTGAGAGCACCTGCACCTGCAGCATGCAGCTCTGTGGTTTGTTGTTTGTAGCGTGACTAGACATGTCACTGTGAGACTAAACCCCAACATGTTTGTGGGCAACTTTGACCTCTCAGTTTTCTTTTGAAGATGATTCAGTCTCCTCTGTTTTCCAGATAGTGGTCCTCATTCACTGGACATCAACATCCAAACACTAGACTGACTCCTCTGCTTTACCAATGCAAAAAAATTACAGATCATCTCCAGAAAATCCCTTGAATGTGCCCTCCAATGTAAATGGAACTTGAAGGCTTAAACAAGGCTTAATAATGACTAGTGAGGAGCACAACTAAATATTGTGAAGTTACAACAAACTACTGAAGTGGTAAGTCTGACATTTGTGTGTTAAACATAGTTGCACAAGCAGATTCCTGACTATTCGTGCTCATGTATGTCTGTCTCTGTCTCTCTCCCAACAATGCCCCCTCCCCTCCATTCCCTCTGCAGTACAGTCTTTATCCTATTATGGCGTCTTTGCTTCTGTGGAACAGTTTCAGTTGTAGACACAATGAAAACTGGCAGGATACATTACTTAGCACTGCATTCCTCCCACCCTCTCTGGTTCTCCCACCCTACCTTCCTCCTCTCTTCACTCACACTTTCAACAATTTTTTCATCACTCTTTCTTCAAGTTTGCTTATTTTGTGTTGCTCCAGATTTTCCTTCCTTGGTTAGATTTCTTTGCACAGTCCCTTCCTTTTTTTCAACAAAAAATGACCAATACTTATGTATTACTGTTCGACAATGTCTAGTCCCTGCAGTGAACATTGCACAGCCACCAACTACTGTATTTATATCCTCAAAGGTTGTCTAGTTACACAGATCCTGTCATGTGACGAACGTCATGTAAGGTGGACGAAGCAATAATGTTAAAATAATGTTTTAATTTTAAGTTTATTTTGTGCCTAAACCTAACCCAAGTGTCTTTGTGCCTAATCCCAACCAAATCTCTTTGTTTGCAGAGTTGTTGTCCAGCATTTTGACTGTTTAGAGTAAAATAAGTGTTACACCAGGAGCAATGTTAGTTCCATAGTATGAGACCCTTACCCTGTCTCTGTGCGTGGGGCAGCCCTATCTCCTAAAAATTGCGTTTGTAGAGGACGAAACTGCAATCCCGATTACGTTTTGATACAGGACATATTTGCGACCCAATTACGTTTGGGGAAACGTAATGATCATATGTTCACAGTTAACGTAAATGGCAAGTCGCAAATACGTTGATACTGAACGTATTAATGAAATGTTCACAGGTAATGTATTTTTGTCCGCCAAAATATGCAATCAGCATCTGGTTTTCTGTCGGCTATAATGTCCGACGTTACATTTCAACATCCAGACGTGAGTGTAGCGATATTAAAATCTTTTATGGTCGGGATCAGGCGTCACTGCAGTGGGTTAGGGTCAGTGAAAGACTGGGGGCTGCTTAATGGATAAAAATATCATTTCACACAGTCGCTTCACAAACACAACGTCTGCATTAAAAATGACACCAAAGCAAGATCTTTTTTCTAACCCTAACCTCAGTACTTTTATTGCCTAAACCCAACCTCATAGGGGACTTTGGTCTCGAACTCAGGTCTCCGGCATGTCAGTCCTGCACAGTAAACGCCCTCCATCCTCCCCAACCACCTCTTTGCAAACCGTTTTGCATTAATAAATGTAGCACGTCATTCGTTCATTCACAGAAATACGTTTCAATGCGACGTGACAATTACTTTGTACAAAAACGTAATCGGGTCGCAAATACGTCCTGTAACAAAACGTAATGCAGTTTCGTCCTATACGAAAGTAATTTTTAGGAGACAGGGTTGCGTGGGGGCACACTTATAACAAACGCTCATACAGGTTGAATAAGAGGGCTGGTACTAATGACATATGGCCATCAAGGTTGGATGACTTGTTTGAATCCCTTCTCAATGACTAATGGTTTAAAATAATTTAGAGCAATAAGCACAAATCAGATCTGAGAACTTGACGTGCTTCTGAGTTAGCACCTCCTAACATTTCAGTGAGTTAAATAGAGACATTGTGTCTCAGCTCTGGCTGATGCATTGCGTTGGTAGTAATCAGCAACCACTGAGCTGAATATTGAAGCAAATGCAGAATTCATCTGATGGCTGCTTGCTGCAGGTTCCAAGAAAAGTCTAACTGCTCTGAGGAGCACTGAATTATTTTCCATAAAATAGTCACAGTAACAGCTTTATTACTGTAAAGCTTTGGCAAGATATTGACTATCAGCTAAATAAAGCTGATAAGTTTTTTAGTGATGATTTCATCAACTGAAGATATCCTCTTCACAGTCTTAGACAGGTGTGCACTAGAGCTCCAAATGGATGTATTTTCTGTTCTATTAAAACCTCGTCATATTCTCACTATCACTCTGTCAGGTGCTTTAGGTAGCTTGGCGGGGAACCAGAGGTCTCCCTACCAATGGGAAGTACTCTGAATAAAGCAGGATTTATGTGTAGAGCCCTGAATGGTGACCTGATGGCCAACTGGAATGCTCCCAGGGAGAGAGATCTGATCTCTTTATCTGTCCATCCTGTATCCTATTAGACTATCACCTTCCATCACACCCTCCACTGAAAGGATGGGAACAGCTTTTACTAAGCCGCACCCTCTCTTTACCTCACCTCTGTCCTCCTCTTTCCACCCATCTCTTTTGTCTCTTTTCTTCTCAACCCTTCAATATTTAGCAATTTTCACTCTTTTCTCACACAATTACATCCTCCTAATTTATCAACAAAGTAGGATGTTGGTCATTGCTTTCCAAAATGACCACTGGCTGTTCACTAATCTGGTGTCCCTTTTGGCAGGTTTATATAATTGTTAAAAAATATTCAAAACTTATGATTGTTTAGGCATAAAGACCATTTGGTTAGGATCCAGGAAAAAAAAACTGTTAGGCCCTGATTTACTAATATCCCAAATAGTGAGTACAAATTAGTGGTGCAATCTTGACAATTGTGCCACAATTTGTGGTGATCAAGTCATCTCTTAAGAAAAATTGGTGATTGACAAAAAGGTAAGAACTGCATTTAAATGAGGATTTTGTATGATTCACTTGTGTCTGTCATTGACAATTTAGAGAATGACCAGTAAACAGAAGAGGAAATTCAATTCAGAGGAATTAAAGCTGTTAGTGGTGCAAAATCCACAGCATGCGTTATTTTGCTCATTTCAAAGATGCAGTCCTCAGTGTGCACTGTTAGTAGATCAGCGTGTGCTGTTTTTTGCAGGTGTTATCAAGTTTGCATTTGATTGTACACAAAAACTTTTAGTAAATCAGGGTCTTAGAGGTAAAAGAAAGAGAATAAACAGATGTCTCTAGTGTGTACATCATGTGCTTTTTGTACACCAAACCACCCACCTTGACCTTCTCCCCGAAAGGCTTTGCAGCGTTATAATGACATCACACCACCTCTTCCTTTGCTTCTGGGAGACAACTGACATACAGTAATTCACATGGTCACAAAACACCCTTGGCAGGTAATTGTAAACATGTCACCACCTGAACAGATGGCTTGTGCTGTCATTTTTCTGTTAAGAGCAGAGTTTCCTCCTTCACTCTCTGCACCACTGTTCTGCCACTCCTTCATTTCTTTTTTGTTCCACTTTTTTTCAAAGTAGCAACTGCTGGCCAGAGAACTGCTGAAGCAGCACTGGGTCCACAATTTCTGAAGCACCACACAGACCCCAACAAACAAGTGATATCCAAAATACAGAAGCAGAGAGAGAGAGGGAAGGGGAAGAGAGAGGGGCGAGCGTGACAGAAGAGTTGCCGATGCCGAGAAAAGCCTGCCAAGAATCGATGAGGGATAGACAGATCACTGCACAACAACCCTGTTGGTACATACTGCTGCAAACCACACATGCACAAACACACATACACTCCACAACCACCCAGAAAAGGCTGATCTGAAAACAAATACAGCAGTGATTTTTTTAATTCATTTCTATTGTCAGACAGGCATCACAATTTGAGAAGCCATTGTCTTGTTCATTCATTCAGTTTGGCATATTTCTGTTTAATGTAAGACAGAGTAAGAACAGATGTTGGTCTGTATTTGTTAATGTTTGTGTATGTGTGTGTGTGTGTGTAGCCAGATTGACACCATTATGTCTTCTCTCCCTCCCTCCACTCCATAAGCCAATTCACCCTCATCACTCTCCTATTAAGAAGCTTTGCATCGGTACAGCTATGTAACTATGGTACTGTGTATGTGAGTGTATGTTGGAATATTTGTGTGTACAAGACACAGGGGGTGGGTGGGAGGTAGTAGTTGCCACTAAAATATCCTCATCACTTTTCAGTATCTACAGTGTGTTACGCTTGTTTCAACCCCTCACAGCCTTTGCATTTTCTTTTCTTTTCCAAAACCTGCTTCTGTTTCTCTCACTGTAATGTCTACAGGCGACCCAGCTTTTAACTTTTAATAATATTAAAACAATGCAACAGAACAGTGAACCTCGTTTTGGGCAACAGTACAATAATGTGTTGTACTTTAAATGCATTTCCAAACACTATTTATTTACTGAAGGGGATGGATCACAGCAGAGTGAAAAATTGCCCTCTTAGTCATGGTTTATTGTGAGGGGTAACATGCTGATGTAAACAAATTCTCTCTCCTGGTTTATTATTTCTTATAGAAGAAAATCAAAAGAATGGTCAAAATAAATATTTAAATAGGCAACACACTGTGTCATTAGTGGTGGTATTACTGGTCTTATTAGTCCTTACATATTTATACACATGGATTAATATAAGCACTGTAGATCATTTTGTTTACCCTGACAGAGAGTAAATGTCCTGTAGGATGATTCTACAACCAACAATCCTCCAGTTGTGAATAAGTCATTTGAAATTCCATAAAATATCTTCAAGTTGACTCTTCTGTATCATGGCATATCTTAGCTGTGATTTTTTACTCTCTCACAAGCCCATCTATTTGTCTGCCCTCTCCTCTTTTCCTCTTTTGCCGCCTCTTTTTTCCCATTACAGTCACAATCTTGCATACATCCATCTCTTACTCTTTTTTGCTCTCCCTGTTCATCACTATCTTCCCATCACCTCAATCAATCCCACTCTTTCTCTGCTGCAGTGAAGTCTCTCCTTCTGTGTGTGTGTGTGCGTGTGTATGTGTGTTGTCAGGTTCAGCGGAGGCTCATTGGCAATCAATAAGTATTTGGGCAACAGCTCAACATAATTATAGGGGGATACTGAGAATCACCCTGGTTGGACACTATGTGTGCGTCTCTCCGGGTGAGTATGTGTGGATAGTTCCTACCTGCCAATAGTCACTCTCTCTATTATTTGCACCCTCTCTCTCTCTCTCTCTCTCTTTCTATGTTCATTGCAGTGCTGGCACGGTACATATGTAATAAATTATTAGGTAAGGCTGCAGCCCTATGTTTCTGATAGGACACATAACAAGTGAGCTCACACAACTAGAGCATATTACAGGACTTGTAAATTTTAATGTGAAACATGCTGCATGAGTATAGTTTACAGTCTTTCTCATTTTCCTTATTTATGTTTAATTTTTATTGCTGTATGATTCTTTATTTAACAGGGGTAATACACAATACATTTTTTGTACCAAGATATAGATATAGCTTAAAGTTCCATTTCAATTCGATTCAATTTAATTCAGTTCAACTTTATTTATATAGCGCCAAATCACAACAAAAGTAGCCTCAAGGCACTTTACATTGTAAAGTTTAAGACCTTACACAATGTGAGTATATACAGAATAATGTAGAACATTTGTAGCTCCTGGTGGGAGCCATCAGTGATGCACATTTTGATGTGGTGATAGATGACACTACTGTACACTCAGACGTGAAACATAATAAAACATCAGTGCTACTATATTCAGCGGTATAGAAGACCAAATTTTCATGTTGAAATGTTCTTCAAGACATTTTAACAGGACATATAGTTAAAAGCCAATAAAATCAATGAATCAATAATGACAGGCCAGGTTTTCAGCTGTTAAATATCAAATTATGGTGTGGTTTAGTGCTTCCAATAAATCGTAGATGAGTTGGAATCATCTTTATTACTGTACTGGCCTGCCCTTACTCTGTAATGACACTACTAGACATAGAAGTACCAAATCTGAATGGTAATATAATGTAATGGTAATATTTAAGGTGCAAACCTTTCAATCATTCCAAAGAAGAGAGAATAAATTAGTACATCCTTCAAAGTAGTAATCACTGCATTAAAGCTCACTGCCCCACAGAAATCTGACAAACACACTCACAGCAGCAGCAAGGCAGTGTGTGTCTAATAAAGTGGGATTTTGATGACAGTTACATCTGTATTTGACAAACAAGCCCTCAGGCATATTGCAGCAGTGATGTGACTGCAGTACATCACAGACATGATGGGGTTTTTTTTCTGGAGATGTAGGAGTCTTTCAGATTTAACACTGAAGTCAAACAGCTGGCTTATGGCCCATGGGTAAGAGTTTTTTTGTATTTATTTATTTTTCTTTAGAAAGGTACAACAGGAATTAGCTGTGTTTAAATGTACTTGCATGCAGCGATGTATTTACACACACTGACACACATAAACCCAGCTAACATACTATACCTTGAAACGAAATTACATTAAAAAAATTAGTGATTGATTTGACTGAGACAGCGTGCAGCTCTGAGTACCAGGGCACACAACAGACACACAGATATACACGCTTGACTGAAAGAAGGATGATGAAGCTCCTTTTATCCTATTCATCCGTCCATGTGTTTGCTTGTGTGTGAAAATGTGTGTGTGTGTGTGGCACAAGGGAGGAAGAGGCTTAGAAAATCACATCACTCTGCCTGCAAAGCCCCATGGGACGACAATCACTTGGTACTTCAGGAAGTCTTGCATGTGTGTGAAAGAGAAAGCAAGAGGGGGATAGAGAATAATCTCAAAACCAGGTACACAGGTTCAAGACATTGTTGGACTCTCACATTCTCAGCTTTATTTGCACCTGCAGAATGACATTCAAAACCTAACTGGAAAGTGAAGTGGCTGGAGAGATAACAAAATGACTGACTCTACATGAAGAATATCTACTCTAAATAAGCTTGAGTGAACTTTCCACACGCTCATGTAAAGCTTTTAATGGAACTTTATTAAAAAAATACCATTGTTTGGTTTACAACCAAGACTTATGACCAACCAAGACGCTATGTGATAACTGTTGTGATGTTTAGTCCCAAATTTCATGACAAACAAGAGCTTAAGTAGAAGTATACGAATGATCAAATGTAGAATCTTGTCAAATTGTTTCTGTGGGTAAAAATGTGTCATTTTATTGGTGCACCAGGCAAAGTTTCCATATGCATGTACCTTAGATACTAAATATATACCAGGATTAAGGTTTGGATGATATTCCTATCTATTGCCAGTGAAGAATGTTTAAAGTGACACTTCTCTCAAAATCCTCTTCATCAATTCCTCCTCTTCCTCTCTCTCTCTCTCTCTCTCTCCCTCCCACTGTAAATCCTGTCTTATCTCATACTTTCCTTCCCTCCAGCTTCTTCTCATCATTCCACTTAAACTCTTTCACTAATGAGTTCTTCCTCCTTCTCCTCCCTGTTTCTCCTTCCCCCTACACTCACTCTCTTTGTCTTTTGTTTCAGTTCCATCTTCCTCTGGAAACAACAACGCAAAATTCACAGAGGCGGAACAGCGCGACACTCACAGAGTGCAGCATGTTCTTCACTAATTCTGTCTGTTCTCAACGTTCATTCCCCCTTGTTTTTGCCATCTCACAACTGAATATTTGACCTTCTGCGAGAGGTCAGTGGAGAGGTGAGCCGAAAAGTCAGGAAACGCTTGTTCCCTCAGAATAATCACAGTGGAATAACAGATATTAATGAGGTGGCACTTTTCATAGAATGACATCACGGTCAGCAGCTAAGAATGAACTCTGTGTGTTACACATAATAACAAAAAGAAAGATACAGACTCGAAGCACGAAAAAAGATTCCAAACCTTCCCTACAAATAACACTGAGCCAGCACAGACATCATAAATAAATATATAAATAAATACATAAATTACAAAAAACATTAGCAACACAAAATAAACCAGAATGTCACAACTTAAATGAGGTGGTTGCAAAAATGACTTGACAGGATAGATCTTTGGACCATACTTGATATATAAACAGCAACACAATAAAAAAATATTACTGAATAATAACTCTATTAATATTTTTACATTTCATTAAATTGACATTCAATGGATGATGTTGGTCTCCTATACAGTGGATGCTGTTGTCATAGAATTTGTTGTATGAACAAGTGACTTAACTATATGATCATTTGTAGCTCAAAACTAAAAATGTCTGAAGGAGGGGAAAATGGAGAACTACTATACTATATACTATAGTAAATGATACCAAAAGCAAGTTTCAGTAAACTGCCAAAGACACTGAAATGTCAGGAAGAAGAAGCTGACGGTTTTTAGCTTGGCTTGGAGAGTTCTTAAAACACTAATAACAATTTTTGTCAAGTATCTTGTTTTTACTCTGTTGGATGCTTTGGCAAACTGCACATTCTCATGGAATAATGAAAGCCCACAAAATCATATCACACACTGTTTATCTTACACAAATGTTGTGGACAGATAGTAGAAACCATGGTGCCTTTCCAAAAGAGGGATTAGAAGTAAAAGAGGGTTAAAAAAAAGAGTTGTAGAGTACATCTGCTTGAACAGAGCTATGCCAAAAAAGAGAAGGTTAGTGTTGGAGTCATACTAAATGCAGTGGAGCACATCACTTCTTCCCCTTCCTCTCCCCTTACTTTTTCTACATCTTTCTTTTCATTTCTCTTTCTGTCATAAGGCTGACGATCCTGCAGCAATCTGTTTGTGTGTGTTTGTGTATGTGTGTGAGTGCATGTGTGCAATGGCTATACAACAAACTCCCTCACTGATACAACTAATACTATATGATAATGCAGTATGTAGGTTGCAAGTGCTACAGAGCAGCAATGGCAGATTTCACACACACTTTGCTGCACTGTTATGTCTTCCCTCAACCTAACCCCTGCTTAACAATATTTCACTGATAATATTAAGATTTTCATCAGAACTCCTGCTTTGCTCTGACACTGCCAAACAAACAAACAAACTTCTGTGAGTCAGTTGCAGCAGTAGAGTCAATCCAGCCACCTCCATACATGTCAAACCTCACAGCAACTTTAGCTCAAGGTTGAAATTTTTTTTTTTCAGATTGATGGAGGCAACAAATCGACAGGAGTTGGCCAGATCTTATTTCATGCTCGTTACACACACACACACACACACACATACACACAGAGTCATCCTTTCATTGGCTGCAACAGGCTAATTGGGCTTATGCAGAGGGGAGCCTTGGGTAGGAGGAGGAGGGAATGGAGAGGGTGAAGAGGTGAGGAAGAAGAAGAGGTTGTCATTATGAGCACTGTGGACTGAAGAGATAAAGGTTAGTGTTATCGAATCCTTATCCACCACTACATTCCTCCCTGTGCCTGAAGAAAGAGACAGAGAAGGTACAGACAGAGCAATCGTGAGAGAAAGACAGAGAGGAGAGATGGAAAGAGATGGGAAACTGAAGTCAGAAAGCACTTAACAAGAGATAAAAGAGATGTACTCAATATGTGTGATATATTTCAGTGTATGTGGGTGTTAAACATGTGTGTGTCTGTGCTTGTGTGTAGGTTTTTCATAATTCGCCATTGTAATAGTTTCTAGTTACACCTGTGCAATTTCCTGCTATGGCACCAAAATGAACAAGGCAGTCAGGTGCTAAAATCTGGGTATCATGTAAAAACGGAGTGATATATAGGATAAAAGGATAGGATAGGATTCTAAAAGTAGTGTGTGGGGCTGTGTTTTGTTTATGTTTACTTTGACAAATTCATTATCAGAAGTCCATATTCTGGCTGAAGTTAGTGAGTGAGATTTGTAATATGACAGCTGATCTCTTTCATGACAGTAATTGGCAATAATGCTTGTGGTAGGATAGTAGTAAATTGAAGAAGCAAAAATATTGTTTTCCTCTGCAAAACACAGACGAGGGGACACTACACTGCTTATATTTAGTATTGATTCTACTCCTCTGAAAATCAATACTTTACAATAAGACACAAGTATCACAGTATCAATAGTTATATTATCAAAGCACCCATCATTAGTGTTTGAGTTTCAGTCTCAAAATGGAAACCACTGGTGTATATACATGTTCTGCTGAGTGCGAAAGACAAAAGATTCAGGCTTTATTGTCTCAATAATTACTTTACACGCTACACTCACTCTGGAAGCAACCACAAGACACAAAGGAAAACACAAGACACTCTGGAATCATCTAAACACACACCAGTAGAGTGGATTACACATCTCCCTGGTCGATACCAAACACCGTCATGCTGCTTTTGCCACCAGGAAACAATACACCAGAGGAGCAGGAAACTGTATGCGTGTGTAGATGTTTTCACCTCGTGCTTTCATTTTGTGATGTTCTTATGTTCACTCTATGCTCAAGTTCAGCTTTAACATACATGCACACACACACACACACACACTAATAAGCATATCTAACACATTTATCTTGGAGACTATGATCCACAACTATTCAGCCTTGCAGCATTCAGGAGACTGTTGCTATTGGTGCAATGTTGCCTTGATGCTGCCTGAAATAAAACACAATTTCCTTTGTTTTTTGATAAGTATCTTGCACACACAGACACATCACATTGTCATGGTTCCTTCCTACAACAAAACAATCGCAACGTGTACTCTGAATGAAGAAAGAAAACTCTATTGGACTTTTGCTCACAGGTGATCTCAGAAACACAGACTTCAGTCAGAACATATGAAACAACTGAAAGGAATTATTGGAAAAATTTTGTCTAGATCACATATCCTTTATTCGTCTAGCTTGGCACCAAGATGACAAAAAACTGTGAGATTCACAAAGGACATGAGCAGCAACCGATCAAAATGGCTCCTCGTGGACCTATTAAGGGTACATCCACCTGGAAAGTGACCCTAGGGCAGAACAAAGGGATTGTTACATATCATCTGGTTGGAAAACACTTTAGCGCCTCCCAGGAGAAGCTGGAGCAAGAAGGCCACCTGGACTACATTGCTTCTTTAACATCAATCTGACCCATGGCTCAGATAACTAAAAGAGAACAAATAAATACAGGCATACTTCTACCAGACTACTACTACTATTCTTTATGAGTTTTCCTTATAATATCATATTCCATATTTAACATCTGTTAGAAAAGGCTGTTGTAAGATTTTGTCACATCTGAAAACATGCAAGTACAAGAAAGAAGCTGAGATCAGAGCTACACACAGGTTAATAGGTCTTATCTCAGTAAGTAGAAGGTCATCCCAGTCCTTGTGTCATTATATCACTAGCTATCCACTGCTGACTTCGGAGTGGCTTGAGCTGCATCTGCCAGCTAAAGAGCCTTTGAGCAAGACACTGAATCCAAACTGCTCCAAGGCCAATGCGCAGTGTACTCATTAAGAAATGCAAATGCGTAGAAGATGAGTGTGTCTCAAGGGAAGATGCTCTTATTTAATCAAAACTACCAACTGCACCAAGTTCACTGATGTTACAGTTTTTAGTATGGATACACATTTTAGTTGTGCTTTGGAACAACTTCATTCACCTGCCTGAACAATTAACAAAAAAAAGCAGACTGGAATGAAAACCTCTCTGATGCAGGGTTAAGAAGCATTAGTCTATGGAAATCCACATGAAAAGCCAAATTCTAGTAACCTTGTGTAAAATGCCTACTAAAGTATTCTCAGATCTTAATCTCGGTGGGATGCGTTATGCATGGATTGTGTTACTGCAGTCTTATTCATCTCTTGGTTGAGCCTTTGATATCCTCAGCAGTCAGACAGGCGCTCTCTCTGAAATACTGAGGATATCACACAGAATATCTTTTAGCCAATCAGGGCTCATTATCCTATCTAATAAATTTATTATCACATAAGCATGGTTCCATGTGACCAGCGGCAGATGTTCACTAATAATATTTCACCCCAAATCACAACCATTGTAGGACAAAATCTTCATTAGTGTATTATTTTCTATATTTACATCATGAGATAGTGTGGTCAGATTTCATTATCAGGGAGCCGGGTCTGCTCGGCAGAGGGACAGATGCTGCCAACACGGAGACAGCTTTGCAGTGCTAGCCTCCGCTTTCTGGCATGGACATATGTGGGTTGCCGGGGGCTGCGGCTGTCACAGGCTGTAGCTCTTCTCAGAGCTAGCTGATGCGAGTGGATGGGGTTGATGTGATTGGCCGATAAGAACAGAGCTGTTTAGTGTGCGTGTGTGTTTGTGTGTGTGTGTGTGTGTGTGTGTGTGTGTGTGTGTGGGTGTGTGGGTGTGAGACGGGGAGAGAAGACAGGCAGTGTTGGTCAAGGGCCGGTATGCTGCATCTTCAACATCTGTAATCAGGCAATAGTACCCAGTATCACTCACACATACACACTTATGAACATGTGAACACACATACATGCACCTACAAGCACATTAATACAGACTCAAACCAGCCAAGAACAAAGTGAGGAAAAAAAGGACAGCGAAAGACAGATTTAAAAAATGAGAATCAAAAAAGAATAAAGGAGAAAGACAGGAGATTAAAGAGAGAAAAGAGATAAGGTATAGTGAAAAGACAAAAAATATCAGGAGAGATGCATGGTAGAGGAAGAAAGTGAGAAAATGAAAAGACTGAGTGATAGGAAAAAGAAGGAAATAGAGGAGAGATCAGGGAAAAAGGAAAGGAAGGAGGGAGGGAAGAGTGGTTAGCTGAATAAGTGGGGCAGTGCTGCAGCGTGACACATCAGCATTCTGAGCACAGCTCCACAGAGCAGCGCAACGAACGCAGCGACGCTCACAATCTCTCTCTCTCACACACACACACACATGAGATGCACACTAGCTTCGAACATGTACAGCACTGCCAGGAGGAGCATGCATCAAACACATTATCACATAAAACACACAGAAAAACATGATTCCAGCGTTGGGATTAAAACTACAAATTGCTGGGTCGCATGATCTCTTCTATGCACGGACATAACGGACACATAGAAATATTAACACAGACAACAACAACTAGATGGCAACACATCTGAAACTGCTTTAGCAAGAGCACTGCAGAGCTACAGTTTCTGGGTGTTCCCAGAAATCTAGCAGCACCTCAGACTACACCATGAGGATGCTGACGTGACTAAAGCAGCCTCTTGTTGCTTTGTGGAACTTAATCCACTCCACGAAATGTGCTCTTCAGAATTCATTATCTGGATGCTGGATTGACATTGATTGGCTGGCTACTTATACATCCCCCGGAGGATAAATTTGAGGTCTCCTACCAACTTTTCTCAGGCTGAAGGAGCTACGATACGGAAATCTGATTTCAGATTGTGTTTAAAGTCTGATTTATATCATATGAATGTTCTAACTTTTATCAAGACCAGTTGTAATATCCAAAAGGAACTGTGGCAGAAAGCATTGAACCTCAGTGTGCCACCTTGCTGGATTCAGTCCAAGGATACTGAGATAAATACAGAGGAAGCAACACATAAACATGTCAAATCATACAGACACATACAATTCTACAAATGTGAGTTTATCTGAACAATACCCATATACAGTTTAGACAAAAAAGCAAAAAATGTTGTAATTCAGGTGAGTGGATTCAGGTGCAGGTAGCTACATATGTCAGCCAGAGAGGTAGGGCAAAGGTCAACACAAATTCATTCCAGAGCTCCACTTACTGACAAAATCTGAAACCCACTGAAGAAAAAAGCCAAGTTTCAAAGACATGGATTAAGTTAAACGATCCAGAGAATCAAAGAGGGGGTTGCCTATGATGTGACTCCAAATACTGAAGGATCAGTGAGAGCTAGTGTCTGTGCTGTGCTTTAGTACTTAAGGAAAATGTTTGGCAGACAGTAGAGTTGGCCTTTAATTCCTTTTCGGTCACTTGAGGAAAGAAATGGATATGTCAAATATTGACTACCAACCTTTGGCATGAGGGAGGTTTTTTATATCCGTTACTAAATTATTCGAAATGAATCTTCTTCATTGTTAATTTCTATTTCACTCTGATTGAACTGACTTCTTTCTTTGTCTGGCAGGTAGAAAACTCACAGGAAGATCTGACACTGCAGTACTACTAAAGAAGTAAAGACTATTACCACAGAGATTCAAAGTGAGGTTTGATTTTTGGCATTAATTTCATATTAGAGTATCTGTAAAATTAAGATTAAGGTAATGGGTACAGATTTGTGAGGTGTGAAAGATTAGATTTGCCTTGCTGTGTTTTGGACATCTGCCTCCCGTCGTTTCATTAAATGTATGACTTATTACCAAATCTATTTTCCTCAGCTGCTAAGATCAGCTTTTTATTAATAGAAATGTATTTCACTCATATATAGACATATACTGTCTTTGTAAGTCTGTGAAAAACCAAAAAAGAAATGCTAAATGCAGATAAATGGAAATGAAGGCAAGATGCAGCTGGGACACTAGGTTAAAATTTGATAGTGAACGACCCCTAAACTTTGTGCATCGCAGCATCTCAGCAGCACTGCTGCATGTGGAGTGACTGTGGAATATATGTGAGTAATAGAGAGCCTCTAGTGGTCTGTGGGCGTAACTACATACAGACCTCAGTATAATTTTAGTCACTGAGAAATATGCACACACACTAATACACATAAAAAGCACATATACAACACATAAACGTTTGATTGGACAAATGTAAACCTGGGGTTAATGCAGCAGGTTGATGTTGTGTGTGTCAGCAAATCCCTATCATCTGCAGGCGTGCAGCATTGCTCCCCCTCTTTAACCTCTGACCTCTCTGTGGAGGGAAACAGAGGTAAAGATGATTCCCATTTAACGTTTAGCTGAGTGCTGACCATCTGATCCAAGCCATATCAAAATGCTCATGACAGTTCCCTCAAAATATCAGTAAAATTACAAATGAGCGTTAAATTAGACTCTGACAAGTAGGATAATCTGCTCTACTTTATCCTATTTATTTCTTTTTCATCATATAGGTGGGAGTGGAGGAGTGTTCTTTCAGTTGCAGAGTTGGAAAAATGGATCAACCTTTGATGGGAAAACAGTAGAGTATGCATGAATGTTATACTATTGTCAGTAGGTTTTGAAATAAGACAGATCAAAGCAGTGTAAATTTAGTCCTAACATGTGAGCACATACGTTGTAATGTTTTACCTTACAGTTCATCATAGTTGCTTTTGGAAAGAATAAAAACTCTGACTATACACCACATCAAAGAACAGAAAAATACCCCCTAAACACACTAATTTCTTTAAATAAAAGCATATTGGGAAGTGCTCTAGATCATGTTTTTGTTGAGTGTGGTTGTTGGATGAAGAAATAAATCTATGACTATGACCCAGAAAAAAAAAGCTTTTAGGGAGAGCATTAGTAATATTTAGCACGCTCTGTTGTGGCCACTGAGGAGCTTTCATGACTTACAAGAGCTCGGGCATTTGTCCATGTATGAGGCTGGAATTCTCGGACTCTCGTTATTGGTTCCTATCTGGCACTGTTTCCAGCAAGTGGTCCAAAACCTCACTGCTACATTTCAGGGAAAGGTTTTGTGAGAATGTAGGATTTTTTTTTTGTTCCTCCACAAATGGCCCATTTCATGTTCGCAGCTTCACACATTCACACATTCACACAGGGCAGCTGCCCAACTAGTCTCTCGGCAGAAACTCTATAGTCATTGCAGAGGTAACGGACAGTGACAGAGATCAACATTCCCCATCCAGACTTTCACAGTCAGTCTATGGGGTCCAACTGGCGGCCATCCCAGCACAAGGCCATTTTGCCTACTTTGGTGCCACTGCCACCCATAGAAATGAGACTGCTTTCTTCCACAGTGATAAGCTTGGAGACGATGTAGAGGATTCACTCTAGTTGCTCTTCCATCTACAAAAAAGGGAAGAGCAGTGTCCATAGAGACTATATAAAGGAGAAGGCTAAGAGAGTGTAAATCTACTTTATTCCTGCAGTATTAAAGGTATTCTGTGTGTGGGTGCCTGCGTGCGCGCGCGCGTGTGTGTGGAAAAAGAAGATGACCTAGTTAGTTGTGTTCTCAGTATCTTTAGAACTGGAGCACCCACAGAATTTCTGCCTCAATTTAGACTTTAACAATAACACAGACAGGTGCACACACACACACACACACACACACACACACAACATGACTATATAAATGCTAAATTACTTGACACCTGAAAATACAGTAGAGATGTGGGAAGAATTGAGCGTGAGACAATCTAAGTAAGTATGCAAATTCACAATCGCACAAATAAAGAGTAGAGCTGCACCAACTTGTGCATTCTTCAAATGTATTAGTAAAACACCTTTGTCTTCAAATGGGGCGATACAATTGACAGTGGACTGTGATCAGATCAAAAGAGAGCTCCACACTACTGTTGTGACACTTCAATCACTGCTTTTGACTGGACTGTATTGTCAGTGTGAGGTGAAACGTAGCTGTCTGCTTGCTGCGTTTTAGCACCAGCCACTTGAGGAAAATTAGGAAAACTAAAACACACCTCTGCCTACTTTAATTGTCAGGAAGTGTCAAGAGTAATACAGTAGAATTTGTCTGACTACTGTATGTGCAAACTGTTTTTTGGTTGTATGACATTTGCCAACAGAAGTTGTGGTGAAATTGTACACAGTGTGAGACTCTCACCCTACGTTTTGGCAGGAGACGATGTGAAGTGTTGCATGGGCTTGATCACTTGACATGAAAACTAAGCAAGCAATATCAGCTTGATGACAAAGGGAACATGTTGTGTCCTCACATTATTTTACACCTGAGAGATGTTTAAAGGAGATCACTCACAAGGAGGATTTGTGGCTCAGTATCCAATGTTTTACTCTGTCATGCTTGCATTTTATTACTGTGTGCCTTTTTCTGTTTTAAGTCTGCTTTTGTTGTAGGGTAGGGCAGCATTTTTCTTGTTCTTTTCATTTCTGTGAGTACATGTGTATGAGATGTACAGGAATGGGAAGATGGGATGTTTGCCGTCATTTAAAAACGATTTACAATGTTTGTAGTGGACATAACTGGAACTTTAAATGTGAATTGTGTTGAAGTTTTAAAGCCCTATTCTCAAGACTATTTTCCCAGACACTTGATATATTATTACTATGTGAATTTTAGTGAATATCTGGATATTGACATTATTCAATGTAGACCATTTTACACTGAGAGTAATAGGCTCAAAAAAAGGACCATCAGCAAAAATATTCTGATTCAGTCCCTTGACATACTGTATGATGACAACATAACTGATGAAGACTTATGCTGAGACCTACATTTCCATCCTCTTTAGTAAATCTGCTTCATTTTTTCCCCATCAACCCCTTACTCTTCCCTCTTTCCCATCCTCCAGTACCCAGGAGGTAGAGGCAGATGGCACATTCAGGTAAAGTAAGGTGAGTAGGGTATAAGAGGAGCAGCAGGAAGACAGGGGACCAGGTGAGGAAAGGGGGTCACAAATGTTGAGTGGGGGTAGGGCTGATGGGGGAGAAAAGGAGGGAGAAGGTTAATGAGGGAAAAGGACACGATCAAATGATTAGGGGAAGATAATGGCAGGGAGCTGAGGGGACGAGTAGCAGGAAAGGGGGATGGAGGAGTCAGAGCAAGTAATGATCTACGTGTGGAGCAGTGAAGCTACGACATATATGCATATGCTCTGTGTGAGACACATAATCTCCGTGCACAAGTGGAAATAGTTATACATTTTATGTAAATGTGAACCTATACCTCTTTCTCTATCTACTGTAACAGTATGCACACACGTCAACACATAGGCTGGACCTACTCGTGCATATGCACATGGCCGTCAACCTACTTATGTGTGAGAACATCATGTCTTCCAGTGCAAATGCTCCAACACACACATACACACAACATCAACGCACATGATTTTAGAAATGAATGCACCAACATGCACGTGTGCATTTATACTGTAAATGCTTTAAATGTTGATTTCATTTTGATCACCTTCATCATTTTTCACTTTTACCTCTTGGTGATTCTTAATGATACCACTTTTAATTGCCTAGCTTTAGCATTTTTAATGCACTTTATGGTATCCATCTACTCTTGAGCACATACAGACAGTCATCTTTGTATTTTTATGTGTTTTTGTATCAGAATATCTTAGCAGTAATTTCAGGACTTCTTACAATGGAATTTCAAGTGAAAAATAAAACTCAAGAGAAGCGACAAAAAATATCACACTAATTATAAAGACACAGTAAAGCACGGGTGTTGTCTGATTGTCGTCTAATAACGCATCTCTGGCTGATTACACTGAGATTGAAACAGGCTTTATGAAAATAAACTGACATGCTTATTGTCAGGTTTTTCTGTTCAGGATAATATCAGAATAAATATTATTTAAATAATAAATAATAGAGTTTATTAAATATGTGTTTGGAATTGAACATTCAGATATAGAACTTTTGATCCTGGATGTTGACGCTTTGCATTTGAATTTTTTAACCAGTACCTGTTTCTTGGGTTCAGCAAAAACTAAATATGGACGTGGATCATCTTGGTATTCCAGGTTTCTCTGAAGCCTTTTAAATGATGTGATTTGTTTTTTGTTCTTTAAGCTCTAAAGAACGAAGTGCCAAAGCATAATGCCTTTGGCACTCTGAATAAAGTCTTTAATGAAAAGCTGTCAAAGTGCTCCTGCCTCTTTGCATGTACTTTGCTTATTTGCTGCCTACCACATGTGACACATACATAATGTTTGTATTAAAGACCACAATGAAAAAGCTTTCTCAGCTCAAAAGTAACTTATTTTCTCCACAACACTGCGTCACTCTACTGGTATTGGTGCACGGGGTCAAGTGGGGACTGCTGTCCTGACTGGTGTGTCACTGCAGAACACCTATTGATTACACTAACATTGATTCTTACATCATTGGGAGTAGTGCAGCCAGGTTTCACAGTGATGTGCCTGGCAGTACAACAAGATGCGCAGCTGTCATTCACTGATCTATTACATGTTCTGCCTGACCTGATGTAATCTCCCAACAGGGAAATCACCACTGGAAACACATGGAGCGATATGTGCAGACAAATACACATATTAGTATACATGTTTACACAGAACATTTGTCACACAGAGAGATACTATAGCGTGAGAGAAAAAATGAATAAACACAGCCACTGTGCTTTCACCCTATTCTGTACTTCAAAACCTCATTTCACCCAGATATCAACATTACACCATCTATAATCCACTCAACCATCATGCAGTGAGTAAAGCTCTGATCCCTAGACACAGCTTCTGTGTGTGTCTGTATGTATGTTTGTTGGCTTTAAACCATGCTGTTAGTTGGAGGACCCTCTTCTAAAATCATGACAATACTTTATCAAAAACTCACATTTTAATTACAGTAAAACAATAAAAATCTCATCCATGCATTTATGCACAAGGGTCCTGCAACTTCAGAGAGAGTCAAACAAGAAAATGATATGTTTTAGAAATAGTCGATTAAAAAACACAAAGATGAAGCACCCAGACTATACAGTACAGTGATAAGTTTTTGCTTCTTGCTTCACGGCACAATACCATTACTCTCCGTCTGTAGTAATACATTAAGTAACGCTGTGGCCAGCCAGGAGTTAAAAGCTCATTTAAGAGACAAAAAGTCGAGCGAGCCAACAAAGAAATCGATGGAGCTATTTATTTAATAAGAAGCTCCCTTTTCTCCTGCGATGCTGGTGAGACTTGATAGATATCTTATGCTGCAGCTTTGGCAATTTCATTTGGAACACATTCAGGGTCTTGCAGTGGCTTTAACAACAGTTATGGAGGGAGAGAGAGAGACTGACAGAAACTCATAGCACAGTAGTCACTGAGCTGGTATTTTGCTATGCTAAACTAAGTAGCTGCTGTTTTTTATGGTCTGTATTTAACATAAAGACATGAGAGTGTTCAATCTTATCATCTACTGCTCAGCAAGAAAGAAATATGTGTATTTACAGCATGAGTAACATTTTTATGTGAATACATTTGCTGAAGGAAAATGTACGTTAGTTTGCATTAGAGTCATGGTGCCTTCTTTTTTGAAAAGCCAAACACAAAAATGTTAAAATTCTGCCCATTATGACTTTAAGTCAACACAAAATTTGGATATGCATCACACCCAAGGGAGACCAACAAATTTTGTGCCAGATGCACAGGAGTGACATTCACACTCACGTTTACAAACACACATGGAAACGAGCATCACCATGGGGTAATTAACTTACAATGAAGACAAACGAGGGATGCAGGAAGTGGTACGAGGGAGAGAGAGAGGGGATGGAAGGATTGATGTACTGAGAGACTGTTAAACTGTCGTGCGTTTTACACAGGGTAATGAAATCTCCCCATTGTCCCATTTTGCAAAGGGAAATGGAAAACAGAGCGGTTCCATTAATGTGAGTGTGTGTGTATGCATCAGTTGGGGAACATGTCTTCACCTTGGTGTGTGGGCATGCGCGTGCCTGCTGCTGCGTGTGTGTCGGTGTCAGACAGAGAGGCTCTGTGTGGGCATGTGCAACGCATGTGCCAATGAATGGAAGTGTATGTGTGTGCTTGTTCAAAAAGCAACATCTGCAGTGAATTATTCAACAGCAGAGATGCTGCAATAAAGGCAGATTCAGCAGAAAAACCACAGGGTCTCTGTCTGCCAAGAGCTGTGAGTGTGTGTGTGGAGACAGACACAGAGGAGATAGGGGTGCCAACAGGCCTGAGGAACAAAGAGTGGGAAAGGGGTATATAGTGAGTAACAAGTCAAGGTAAACGGTATAGTAGGATGATTTTTTGATGTTCATTCATGTTCTGGAACAAAAACAATGTTTCTATAACTCTATATTCCTACTTTCCTTGTCTTGTTCCTTAAATTTCTGCAAACACCACCAAAAATCTAATAAAATCTGAAGCCTTCTGGTAGGCGTCCAAAGAATCTGCATCCTTCTGCCACAAGATCTGGCATAAAATGTAGCACATCTTCAGTAAATATTGTAAAAAAGAGCTGGACACACAAACCCTTAAAATATAAAGTACCAACAATATGATAATCTTTCCAAACAACAGCCTTTTCAGTGGGTGCAGACACACTGCAGCAGCAGCAAAGGCAATTCTGCACTGGCTGTGTGTGTAGAAAACACTGAAAAAGTAGGATGGTTGGGGGACAGGTGTGTGTGTGTGTGTGTGTGTGTGTGTGTGTGTGGAGGGGGGGTGACTAAAAAGAAGTAGAAAGAAAACAGACACATAAACATAGTTACAAAGAGGAGGAGAACAGGACTGGAAAACAGATTCAGTGACAGTGGAAGAGAGACAAATGAAGCTGCAAATATGTATCAAGCTGTTCCAATATCAGACAGAAGGGACATTAACAATTAGAAACAAGAGATGCATAACGTGTGATTTTGTGATTCAGTAATCAATTAGCATAATACTACAGAACATTTTTGGTGATTGTGGCTTGTTTGTTGTGTTGCAATAGATCCTCTTGTTTTATTTTAAGTCAATGAAGCACTTTTGCTTTACAATGGAAAGAAGACAACAAGAGCAACATAGACCAACAGACAGGCAGAGGTGTGTCTCCAGCTGTGGTTTTAATGGTGTGTATGAGCAGAGCAGATGGTGTCGTTAGCTCCCTGGGCCATCCGCCCAGTCTCTCTCTCAGCTGTATATCACTGACGCACGGCCAAAATCACCTCAGCATTACCTCTGGAATGACCTCAGCTTACATTCAATTCTCCAAAACGTATATCTCAGTGTTACTTAGCCTGTTGTAATATCAGCATTATTACCTGTTCTGTGTGCTGATGTGGCCATATCCACCTCGCATTTAATTTTACACCTCTTAATGGTGTAGTCATTGTAGAAAAAAAATGATTAGTAAAGCTCAATGTGCCATTACATTTAGGTACATACACAGTTAAAAACAAACACTGGCTATGGAAGTTACCTGTGGTGGAGAAATTGCACCTGTTTCATTAAGATGAATAGCACCACTATCAGCGCTAGATTGTAAAGGTAGAAAGTACCAAGTAACTAAGGCTAATTTATCCCACTTGATGAACGTACAGCATGTCATGCTAACTCCTATACTTGATCCAGTTCGCTGCATCTACTTTTTTTATCTCTATCTCCATGTTTCCTTCTCAAACTATGTTAATGTTATCGTGGGGATCCATCGAAATCAGGTCAGTGACCTAAAATCTGAAAATCATATCCCGCAAACTTTCATTACTCACCAGCATTACCACACTGCATTCATTGCATGACCAACCACCAGTGAGTTACCACAAATTGCATCATAGCCTGTGGCTTTCATGACACGGGCCTACGGTAGTGGTCACCAAATGCACAAAAGCATTACAGTAGCACCGCTTTGTTCACAGCCTAGTGCAGTGTAAAAAAATAAAAAGGATAAATCAAATTAGCATATTGGCAAGGCCATTCACAGAGCGGCTTAATGGTTCTAAAGCCACTGACTATGGACCCATTTTAGCTATATAGCCAAACAGCCAGGGAGTAAGAGAAAAGAGAGAGACAGGGGAGAGAGTAAAAGAATAGAAAATGACAGAAATGCAACCAGATAAATAAAGAGGGAGGGATGGAGGAGAAGGAGGGTAGTACGTGAGCAGAGAGAGGTGAGTAAAGCTCCTTTGTTTCCACCAGGATGCATTTGAAAAACAGAGGAGACAGACAGGGAGACCGCACTTTACACTGCACTGCACCATGCTCCTTTCTCACATTATGAGTCTTTCTCCAACCTCTTTCAAGTCTCTTTTTCACATGAGCATACACACTTAGATGCTCACAAGCACTTACTCTCACACACGCTCAGTAGTGAGTCATAGAGATAGATAGCCCTCTAACCATTTCTACAGTGGGACTGGCAGAATCAATTATGGATAGATTTCAAGGGGAAGAGTGCATATGTCTATGAATTATAGACTCACAGCTACACACTGCACACATCACACTGGAGCAGCGAAGCAAAGCACAGCACATGTATGGCGCTAAATAGATCAACAACAACGCAAAGCATTAACAGTTGCTCCTGTGTATGGTAAAGACACACTGATGAAACTATCCTGGATTACACTCTATACATGCTGACTATGTTATTGCTATAATTTCTATTCTATGTAAGAAATGGGTGAAAATCCAGCTGTTCTAGTGCAGGTTGTATGTTTGCTCTAGTCTTGATGCATTGCTGTATACAAGAGGGATATGCTGCACTGGCTGAAACTGGATAATGCATTTCTCTGAGGCTCAAACAATCAGCACAGTGATAGATGGTTCAACATGCCTTTACAGGTCTCACAAAACAAAAAGAACAGGTATGCTCCTTTAACTGGATCCTTATAGACATTTGTTTTCCTTTAATCCTCCTTTGTTAAAGGTGTACAGTATGCACAATCACAGTCATAATCCAATTCTACAGTGCCTCCATGCTGCAGTCTCTCTAGCATGAACTACAATCTTCCCTCACTGCAAAATATAGCATTTTGCCTATGACTGGCTGGCAGGCACACTCTCTCACACAGACAAAATGGGCACAGGCAACGTATCCTGCTCAACATTAAAAGCTGAATAAATAAAGAGGAGGCCTCATTCCCTCTTCTCCTTCAAATTGGCTACAATTGTAATGTAGCACAGCATCTCATCCCAACTCAGCCTTAGCCAAGTAAACCAGACACTGGCACAACTGCACAGAGTAAAAGACACCATAGTAAATTATACAAAGGGTAGTTTCAGCTGTTTCAGCTGAGCAATCCGATTGGTGAAATACTCATTCCAAGTATGCCAATGACTCCCATAATACTAGCTGTATTTGAGTGGTTCCTTTTTTTTTGTAGCTGTTGTTTTCACTTGATTGTTGTTTTTATGTATGCAAATTCTTTTGAAGCAAACTACTCAATTAGTGCACAGTCTTTGGTAACAATTGCATAAAAGCCACAGATGTTTCTTTTGTGATGCGTGTTATCATCATCTCATCATCACGGACGTCGTCTTGGGTATTACTGCTGTGTTGTGTTTACACTATCATTTCAGCACAGCACAGCTTGGCCTGGTTTGGCACTTCTCCTTGCAGAGCTGAACGACTCTGTTATCTAAGCTCTAAATAACCTAGTTTGACCCAGTTTAGCTTAAGTTGGTCCTATTCTGCACTAAACAATGCCGACTGATGATATTTACCATGTTAAGGCGCTTGCTTTGCAACGAAAATTAAAATTCCCAACACTAGAGAAAACACTAAAGGACCATGTTTCACATCACAAATAAGAGAAATGATAAACAAGAAAGTAAAGGAGAGAGAAGATAAATAGTGACTAAGAGGAAAAGGGACAGACAGACAGTATATTTAATTGATAGTAGAGAAGGCGAACATGTCAACGCTGTAAATGTGATAAATGGAGAGGTGGGGGAGAGGAGGAAAGAGAGAAGGGTGGCGTTTGACCTTTGCTTGATAAATCACTACAAACTTACTTCCACATTTAGATCCATTTTTTTCATTTTAGATATGATGTTCACCTTGAAATTGAAAAGAGCATGAAACCCATTCAGGCCAGTACAGCTCTTGATCACTACAACACAGGGTTTGTTTTGTTTTCTAGAACATTTTTTGTGGTGTATTCTCATTAAACCTTTTTTTAGTAAAAGCTGTAAATGGTCATTTTAGTTTGACTTTATGTGGTGGAGAGTCAGATTCACTATATTGCACTTGTTACAGCTATTGCTTCACATTGCTTGAAATAGAACATGTACTTGGGAAATTATATTCCAACATTTTATCAGCACTAATGTAAATACTTCCATGGGACTTCTCTCTCAGGCTGATTACATTTAGAGGGAAACGAATGTAAGCACAGCCAGTGATTCATGGCATGACAGCCAAATGCTCTTATAACACAAGAAAAAGCACGGTATGGAGGCAAAGCGTGACTAAAAAAGACAATCACGAGAACATCTAAATCCTAGTTTTTTGGTTCTCTTTGTGTGAACAAGACATGAAGGCACTGATTGAAAAAGCGCTGTATAAGGAACTGCAAGTCTGCTCAGTATGCACACTTTTGGGTAAAGTATCAAAGGACAACTAGTTAACCCTCCTGTTGTCTTTGGGTCATTTTTGACCTGAAACTGTGTTTAACAGCAGAGAAAACACCTTAAATGTTGTTTTTTCAGCTTGAAATTTTATGACTTTTCCTAAAGT
>JAUMHL010000029.1:17676430-17686430 GCA_032362345.1 Sandelia bainsii
AATAGATTTGTGGTTTAAAATGACATGCAATTGCTTTATTTTAGATCTTTAGTGAGGGCGGGTCATTTTTGACCCGGGGGACAAGGGGTGTATAGTGAAAATGAAGACAACAGGAGGGTTAAGCGCAAATTCATGCTACATTACGTGCCACACGTGCACATACACAAAAATGTTTGCATGTGTGTATGTATAAAGGAAAATGTGTATGATCTCTGACACACAATGTAAAGAAGCACACATGTACGGAAAAAAAGAAAATATTGGCTGTAGTTGTATAAAAACACAGTGTTGGAAGGACTGAAGTTATGGATGGCTAATAAAAGTATCTCTGTTCTGTTTCTCTCAGTCCTTCAGTGACTGTCTGCCTCTGTCCCTTTCTCCTTGTTTTTCCCTATCTGGCTTTATATGTGAATGCATGTTCTTTCTTAAAGATTTCCTGACATGTCTGCATATGCATATCAACCAGGAAGATTTCTGAGAGGCTGTATCTATGTGTAGAAAACAGTCTTTAAATATGTGTAATTTTGGTTTTCTTATATGATTTGGCAGTGCTTTTATTCAAATGCATTTTATACTATAGTAGCTATATATGAAATCAATTCTATTTCACCAGTCAAACCTATTCAAACAGCTCATTAAGTTTATTACATAAGGCCGATATTTAATTGTTCATTATTAATGCTGAACAACCTACAAAAATTAAATAAGTAGGGTATCCAAACAGACAAGTACAAACAAAATGTCTACTGCAGTCAATACCCAAATTTATATATACTAATACCTGGTGGTGTCAGTGTTGTGGTGGACAGGGGTCAGCATGGGAAAAAATGTAATGCTGGCAATGACTGACAGCTGTCAGAACACACACATTTTGTTGCATATGGGGCTGAGCAGCTGCAGATAGGCCAGAGTGCACATACTGATCCCTGTCTACCACAACATTAAAACCACCAGGTGGATTTATTGTTGTGGCTGATCAGTGTACAGTATATTAAGTTCAAAACAGGGGCAGTGACTTTTTTTTAAAAAATATGCATTCTAGCTTTTAACTAAGAAATGAACTCCTCCATCAAATGCAGTCTAAGTCCCTACTGTGGCTTCACCTGCTTACATTCTTCCATCGTTCGCACCGTTCCTTTTCCATCTGCACACCTCCACCCTGTCCATTTTGTTTACATTAAATCACTATGCATGCCTGTTGCAATCATTCTGAGACGTCTGCCCCCTCCATACTCCACCCTGCTATCCTTTTCGTTCTTCAAGCCCTCTTTCTCTCTTTCATTAAATAGGCCCCTTATTCCCTCTCCTTTTAATTGTCCCCTTGTCTCTTTCTCACCCCTGCTGTTCTAAATTGATGAAAGTGTTCACTCATTGTTGTTCCCTAAACTCAACAGCATTCACACTTTTACACACACACACCACTGCCTTCACACCCCTGCTGACATGATGGCCAGCAGTGTTTCTCTCTGTGAATCCATTAGCGCCAACAGCAGCACCACCATTACACACACAGACACGCACACTCAAACATAAACAATAAACACAGACTGCACCACCGTGTGTTTAAACACAAACACACACACACACACAAAAACCTGAGCAAAGACATCACTAACATTTCACAGAGTCCAAACAACGCCTTTTAACACTGCCCCACAGCTAGTGTTGACCTTTGAGTCTTGCATGTAAAAGAACAAAATGAAACTAAATTAGCATACCATGCAACATGGCGCTAGGCACAAAAGTGGCATTGAGTTAGCACTGTTTCAACCACAATCTAACACATTTGTTTATCTATTTTGTTAGTTTTATGGTGCTCTTTGGTCATAAAGTAACATGTGTATCTATGTATGTCAGATTTTAGATATACAGTATTGTATATAAACAATTTCCGACAAAGAATCACCATATAATTACCATTTATATTGTGTCACTGCCTCAAAAAATGATAAAAACATGCCATTTTGAATCCCTTTGAATTTTTTATATTGTTTAGCATTATATGTCTGGAGGCAGTCCTCATAGTTATGTTAAATACAGATATAAAAGAACAAAAGTAGTATTAGTAAGTAATAAAAGTGCATAATTCTACACTCACCAACATGAGAATCTACACCATGACATGAGATGCAGGTAGGCTACCTGTTTGACTGCCAGATCAAAGCAAACCAAAATTATTGAAAATATATGTTGTTGTCCACGTTTTTAAACCAGAGCTGTATGTGCTCATTGCCTGAAAAGGTTCCCATGGATGCATGGCCATTAGCATCAAGAGCAGAGACATGTCCCTAGACAGTCTTTGGTCCTCATTATTCCAGCCTGTGGTGATTAGCCATTAGGCTCCTGCACTGTGACATGCTGTTGAGGACTTGCTTCCCCTGTTATAAGTTTAACAAGGAAGAAGAAGAGAAAGATGAAAAGAAGAGGAAGAAGAAAAAAATGAGGGATTAGCAAAGAGAGGAAGCACTTTCCCTGCCCTTTTTTCTCAGGTCCCCAACTAACACTTGTCCAAACATAAAGCGTTTTATCCTCTACTGTGCCCTTCCTTAATATCTCACACTTCAAAATGTTCAAGTCCTCTAAGTGTGTGTATCCCATGCCAGTTTCTTTCACTTCCTCTCTCTCCCTCTGTGTCTGTCCGGTTAGAAGACTTAGCGGGCTCTCAGAGAGCTGTTGATTTAGCATTATGTGTGTTTATGCAGGAGGCCCGGACGAAAGGACTGCTGACTCCAATACACTTTAAATCTATCACATGCCAATAGATAGGATGACACCTGGACCTCTAGCTGGGACACTGATGAATAAATTAAGTAGCCCTCATCTCTACATCGATCTAAATGAACCTGCAGTGTGTTTGTGTGCATGCTAATGTGTACAGTGTAGGGCGGTGAAATGTGGGCAAGGGCTGACTGTAAATGTGGGAGGATGTCAATATTTGTATAAGTGTGCATGTGTCCTCTCTGCCCAGGTCTTTTTTCCATATATCAATTGTCAATTTCAAAGGGCTCAATAGATGCGATAGTGTCTTTAAGGCAATTTACATGATTAAAATGCACAAATATCTATATTTTTCCCAAACTCTCTCCTCTACACTGGTTCTAATATTGACTTTACAGTCAACTTTGAAACACCAATGAAAATATATACAAATTTGATTTACTGTAGCCTCTATGTTGTACATTCCAGATATTTAATGTTGAACTTGCATAAAGTTGAGGGTAATGTTTTACAATGCATTGCAACAAATGTGTAGTTTCCAAGTTTTTTTCAACATTTTGAAAGTTGAAAAGCACCCTGCAGAGCCCCATCCCGTTAAGTACTCAACAGGACAAGTAGACTGATCTTGATGTGTAAAATCAGTTTAGTGCTCCAGTAATAACTGCTCTTTTAGTCATTAGCTGGAGCATTTTTCTCATGTGAAAGCATAAAATATGGCAAAATTAACTGGTGAAGACAGAACCTGGAGACAGTTATTTCAAATTGAATTTGCATTGACCATCAAGAAAACACACATTTAAACCTAAACCTAAATATCACAATACAAATGTTGCCACTGTATCAACGAAATATATACAAGACTAAATATCCTGGGGAAACAGGCACACAAAAACAAGGGGCTAGACATAGCAAAATGGCCAATGTGGACAAAAGAAAGAGAACGTCACAGTCACACTGACACAGTAGCACGGGAGCTATCCATTGTACTTGTCCTATACACAATGCCTGCTGATCCATTCAGGATCAGGACCATGGAAAGCACTGGGATGATGTTAACATCGACACAGGTTTCTTGGACCTTGGACCTAAAGGTGTCATTTTGTACATGTATACACAGCCCCTTGGACTCACCTCAGCAGCTCTTGCAAATGCTTGTGAAGTCCTACAAAACTGTCTGGCAGATGTTAAAGGTGTGACCTCTGAACTGAATGTGAAAGGAGAGCTTTGTTAGATAACACATTTCAAAATGTCATCTGTCACCTTCGATCCCCTGAGGGATTTTTTGACAGGTCATTTTGACAGGTCATTTTGAAATGCTATGGTCCAACACCTAAAACAGATAGCTCCTCTTCCTCCTGTAAGTGTTGCATTTTGCACAACAGAGATTGGAGCCATGTGAATCATCATATTCAATGAATTTAGCTCACTTTTCATCTCAATACAATGAGCCTAAATATAGGCCTAAAAATAGAAACCATCTCCAAAAAGGCACCAGAATTGTCTGAGTTCACAATTGCTGTCTGAGTGCAGGAAAAAAAGAGAAAGAGGCAATGCTGTGAAGTGAGTACCTGGATTCAGAAGAAATTTTAAAACAATTCAGCAAAACAAAATGTAGGATAAACAAATGTGCACACTTTTTCTACATAAAATGTGAAACACCTTATTATTATGCTCCTGTCTCCGAGTAGATCTCTTTATCTTCTCTGTCATATTCTCTCTTAGTATTTTTCTGTTCCGAGCTGCTGTTCTGATCCCATGCTACTGTACTGTATGTATTTACTACACATCTGTGTGCACACACAAAAACACTGTGCATGTGTGTCTGTCACAGTGAAAGAAAACATTTTATTTGCTAGTGAGATGGAAGAAAACAACCTTATAATCATACAGTCATGCATGTGTATGCACTTATGACGTCAACAAGAAGACTCAAGAATATTTTGACAGTTGTGTGTACGACTGTGTGCATGTGATGACAAAACTAATTGCTCCTCTTCTGTCTGATTGGGTTTGATGGCGAAAACCTCTTTCCTTCTCGATTCAGTGCAGTTTGTATGTGTGTGTGTGCGTGTGGTGACGTAACACAGCCTACATTTTCTTCCTTCCTATGTGGGTCTGTATTTGTATGTGTGCATTTTACAGCCTCTGAGTGATACTATTCAGTGTGTCATCGCGGTGACTCAAACGGATGTACTGTACTTGCGTGTCTGTGTGTGTGTGTGTGTGTGTGTGTGTGTCATTTGTTCTTGCATATGTGATGAACAAACAATGGTGCACTTGTGCAGTCATTTTGCTCTGTGTACACTATGTGTGCATGTTTTTTGTATGTGTGAGTGTGTGTGTGTATGTGTGCAGTGTCCTGAGGACAGTCCAAAGGCTGGAACTGACCTGCTGTACTAGCTGACTAAATAAATAACCACGTCTCAGCACCTGCTTACTCATGGTCCATACAATAAACTAGACATTATTTACATTATCACTCTGACAATGCCTTCATTTTTACTCTCTGTCAAATTGTATTTTTATATTATTTTAACATGTAATGTTTTCTAATATATGTATTCTTGAAACAGCATCTCTGTACAATGCAGTGCTGCTGTTGAACAGTACACAGTCTAAACAATACTGAATATTATCACCTTTGACTGTTGTATGAGATTGCATTCATTTTAACTTGGCGAGTTATTATGGCTTTTACTTATGACATCCACTATGCACTCATATTTTTTTTCTTTTTCCCTATTTGTGTATATATACACTATATTGCCAAAGGTATTGGGACACCCCTCCAAATCAATGAATCCAGTGCAGAAAGCAAGATTCATAAGGACATGGATGAGTGAGTTTGGTGTGGAGGAACCTGACTGGCCTGCACCAGACAGCCCTGACCTCAACCATACAGAACACTTTTGGGATGAATTAGAGCACAGACTACGAGCCAGGCCTTCTGGTCCAGCATCAGTGCCTGACCTCACAAATGCTCTCCTGGAAGAATGGTCAAATATTCCCATAAACACATTTCTAAACCTTGTGGACAGTCTTCCCAGAAGAGTTGAAGCCATTAAAGTTAATGTGTGTGTGTGTGTGTGTGTGTAAAGGCAAGCGTCCCAATACTCTTGGCAATATCATAGTAGGGATAACTGGGTTACATCCTTAACATGTCAGCTAGTGAGGTTGTGATACTATTTTTGCTGCAGCACCAATCACTTGTTCAGTAAGTGCAGTAGACATTTTTTCAATAAAAAGGAAAAACAAAAATCGGTTGAATTGCAGCATTAACAATACTGAGACACAGAAAAACATGTGAAAAACATCATATACTTGTACTATGTAATTTTGTCTTGTATTGTGGCAGCTACTGACAAACTTAGCTATGCAATAAGCTATAGTACTTTAATCTTCCTTGAACAAAAAGTGAACATCATGTTCTCCTCTATCTGATTTCCTGCTCTCGCTTTCATGTCCACCGCCTTCTGTGTGGTACTGCTTTTGGTTAATCTCATTTCATTTAAACTTCTCTAGCTAGAGTCATTTCTGTCCCCCTTTCTCTCTCTCTCACGCGTGAAAAAAGCAGCCTAGTAACCAGGGGAAACGCTACGTGACGTCAGACACACCCTCATGCAGGCTTAGTCAGAGGAAGCAGCAGCAACCTAAATCCTCACACACACATAAACGCTGTCGAAAAGAGAGTGAGATTAGGAAACCCAAGTATTCATAAGAAGGTTTTTTTCTTTCATTCACCCATTTGCACTCATATTAACACACAAACATACACTCACAGACTTTGTGCTGCTTCAAGTAATTGTATTAAAAATGACGAGTCAGCAGAACTGGCTAATCTGGCATGCAGGGTTATGTGGAGGCTGACGCACACATGCAGTCACAAGCCAGCACTGCGGCTTCTTTTGCCATCTTACTCACTTTCTCTGACTAACTCCTCTTTCCACTGCTGCATGCCCTCTCACTCAGAGCACACATACAGAGAGAAGTGCAGTCAACTCTCTTGTTACTCCTTGGAAAGAACAAAGAGGTGTCAAACAGCATGAAAGGACCATATTGCCCCTTTAAAGGAGAGACGGTGGTGGTAGGGGGAGGATGACACAGTTCTAATCAAAGAAATGAGAAAGTTGTAATCAGTCACTTCGACATCGGCATACAGAAAAAGTAACTACTGGGGTGGGGGCCTGCAGCGCTGAATGTTGCTGATTGGTCAATATGCAGCAGGTGCAGCATTTTTAAAATCCTACCACACACATAAAAAGCAATCACTGTGCTTTTGATACACAAGCTAGCAAGCTAATTTGCTTAATCTTCCTGGGGCAAATCAAAATTCCCTCAAAGGGACTTCTACACCAGGGAAGGTCCCTGGACTTCAGCTCCTGGGAAATAAATACTGAGTAATTTTCTGGTTGAAATGTACCTGAAGTCCTATTAATCCCTCTTTCCCACCCTGCAAGAGGAAATACTGTATTCCTGCACAGGAGAACACAAAACAATTCCACTTAGTTAAAGGTAAGAACATATTTGTTTGTGAACAGTATCTGAAATTATCATGTACTGTATGTCTGAGTGCACTGAATCTGGCAGAAAATGTAACAACACACAAAAAAACAAACAAATGGCATAATATGAACAATCTGACCACTAAAAGCTCTGCAAATAAATCTGTCCTCATCTGTTGGCTCATTAACCTACATAATACCTGCAACAGTGTGGAAGTACAGCCTCTACAGGAAATACTGATGATTGATGTAACAGTTTTACTGGTTTACACAACATGTAAATGAAGCATGAATACTTGTAATGACTGAAGTTACTGCTCTGCTCATCATGGTGCATTCAGACAGGTCAGGCAATGGGATGTCAGTTAAGTTAAATGACATCTGCCAAAAAAGAGACAAGGACAGCATTGAGTGGCAACAAAAATGGTTTTATGCAATAATGTTTGTAAGAAATACCACAGATAAATGTCCTTCGGTTGAAGGATAATGAATATGCAGGAGAAATAATCTGCCCAATTGCCCTATCAGTGCTATTTCATCCCTTTATATGTCTGTTTCAAGAGATTTAATCAACCAATCAGAATTGAATTAATTCAAACCATTATTGGATAAATCTCATGAAGATACTTTACTCTGAACCACAACATAATGAAAAATTAACTTAAAAATGAACATTTAAAGGGCACCTGCAACCACTTTTTAAAAGATTCTTCACACTATCTCATTCTGGGTCCTGACCAGCAAAGCACATTGCAAAGAGACACTGCTTGAAAGGGTTAAAGGTCTGTACTAATCATCATTTGATGTGGGCTAAAACACCATAACAGTCTCTTTAAAACTGAGACAGAAAGTTGATTTATTGAGATGAATTGCCCAACGCAAACGCTCACACAGACACTGAGTCAGAGAAGTGATGAGGGGTGGATGAGATAACAAGAAAAGGGTAAGAGGGTTAATGACTGTCTCAAACACAAGGCCCGATAGATTGTTCTTGTTTGTGCACGTGTGAAATACACACACACACACACACACACACACACACACACACAGGTCAGCTTGGTGAAATTGCAGATGATAAATTCATGAGCCAACTGATGCTACATCTCTTGTCGTCTTGCTCTGCGTTTTTCTAACACGCACACACACCTGCCTGTCAGAGAGAGTGGAAGAGATAGAGAGAGAGAGAGAGAGAGAGGGAGAGAGAGGTGGAGGGAGGCAGTGACAGAAAGACAAAAGAAATGACATGTGAGATTGAAATGAGAAGTAAAAGAAAAGATGGCAGAGAGATTTGGTGGGAAAGAAAGAGAGAGTGAGAGAGATAGGGTATGAGCCAGGAGGGCAGTTCTTTGTCTTCCAGATGGAGCCATTACCTAAGGGTGTGTGACCACTAAGGGTCAATCTCACACAAGTGCACACACACTCACACACAGACACAGAGGACAATATAGATTGTAGTATGAGTAGCACTGCCAAGAGCTGAAGGACAGGCTACAACACTGTGTAATCTGTATTTTATTACCAGAGTTTTTACTTACTGATGTTACCAGCCACAATCTCTCTTTTCCTGTCTCCAGTCCTCCCTCTTTGTTTTCCTCCTCCACCTTTCTCTGTTTCCTTTTGTTCTGTGCGTCTCAATAATTCTTTTATATCACAATTTGTAAAAAGAGAAGAACAAGGCTGTGCTTACAATCCTGAATTAATGAAGTAGCTCTGTGAGAGGATCCATTTTATGCAAATGTGTAAAGTTGTACTCCTTTCTGTTCCTATTGCTTTTTCTATCTCTTGTCTTCTCATTTTTAACCTTCTACAATTATTCCTCATACTCCCTCCACATCACCTCGTCTCCCATTCAGTGCTCCTCTTCCCATCTCCACAACTTCCTCTCATTTGCCAGCCATCCTCTCTTTCTATCTTCTCCTCACTTTGCCTTTACCTAATTTAAAGTGAAAGTGACCTCTTTGTCCACAGACGTGTTGTCACACTTACCCCACCCCCAACCCCACCCCACACACACTGTGATGATATCCTGAAAAGATGTCCAGGAGATAAAATACACTCTTTACCAAGTGTTCCCTCATTATTATGCCTCTCTGTGTATGTGTGTGTGTGCGTGCGTGCATGTGTGTGTGCATGTTTGTCCACCATTCAGTGTTTATGAAATACAATTACACCTGTCCTTGGGAACATTTCAATTGCTCTCTGTCTGCTTCAGGCCAATTACCTATTACCAATAGCATCACACATAGTACAAAAGATGTGTGAGTGGGTGATAGCTCCTACAATTACAATGTATTCTGTACAATATAGCGTATACTCAGACATAGGATATGGAATATATTCATGTAAATAGAATTTGCATATACACACACACAAAACACCCGACGCAAAAACAAGCATAACATGCCAAAATGTGTTACACAGTATTCTTGTAAATGTTAAATCTAATGTTAAATAAGAACAAATATCTAAATCATACACAGAGAAAGGAAGTAGAGGAGAAATAGCCAGCCCTGCTTATTGTCGGCATTCTGAGAAGACCCAAGAGAAGAGTATCAATTACTCAGTGTAAAAGATCAGCTAGATGTTTTCATATTAGAATGATAAAGTGTTGCCCGAAGTACAACTGTATCATCAAATCTAGAGAGGACAGAGAGAGAGAGATGGCAAAACAGAAAAAAAGGGTAAAATGGATAGAAAGACTCAGGGAGAGAAAAATGGAAAAAGTTAGAAACGGATGAAGTTTGAGGGTAGCTTATCAATTTGCCTCAGTGGATGATTTG
>JAUMHL010000029.1:17688930-17691710 GCA_032362345.1 Sandelia bainsii
CGTCAACTGGTGACAGATACAAATGTGCTAATTAAATGCTGAAAAAATCTCCAGCTGTAATTGGTGTTTCTAACTTGGGTTTGTATTTAGCAAAGTCATGGAAATATTTTGTAAATAAATGACCAATTTCCTCATTGCGATTATTGTTGTCCAGACTTTGAGTTTGTATCTCTTCTGTCTTTGTTTCCTGCATAAAACAAAGACTACAAAGGGCTCCAGAAATTTAACTGAAATGACAGACAAGGAGAAATGGTAAATAAAGTATAATAGAATATTTGGATAATTTGGCAGACATTGCTTTCTTGTGGCTGTAACAATATTAAATCACCAATTCACATTCAAACACACATGCACAATCAAGACACCAGAAAACACAGGTTTGTATTTTCCTGAGGAGCAAATTATGGCCATGATGTGTGCACTATTTTAAATTTTCAGTAGCAAAGCCACATCTTAGGAATGAGACTGATGTGGATGGTGTGGTTGCACAAAGCATATGACACAGGGAGATGCAGTTTACATACATAATGCTTATTGTCGTATTGTCACTGTCCTCTCTTTTTATGGTTTTCAACACCAGCAAATCGATGTTAAATGTTGGAGGCAAACCTTACTGTTAGGCTGTAGGATACTACACACACACATACATGGACTGAGTAGAATGTTAAATTAATAGCTGGCCTTGGTCTGCAGTGACTGCACTGCAAAGCCATCATTTATGTGTGTGTGCAGACAGTAATAAATTACAACTACTATACTGCTGGGAGACCACAGTTAAATGAGAGAGCTTTTAGTCTTCATCAATAGCTAACTGTGCTTAACATTGTGTGTATCTGTGTGTCATGGTCGATGGTCAGATCGAGCCTCAAGATGGGGCCTCAAAACTTATGCTTTGGTTTTTAGCGTATCCATATGTTGGCATCTAACACACACAGGCACACACACAGACTGGCTTTCCAAACATCATTTACATCTATCTGCAACCTAAGTGCTGGAAGTTATTCTGTGTGAGAGTGTGTGTGTAATGTGTATATTTTTCTGTCAAGGCATATTTCTCAGTGGCTCTGCACAAACAATGTCCCCTCCTCCTTGTCAAAGTTGAACTCAACTAACATCTCAAACACACATACACACATCTACAGACATAGAAAAAAGCTTGATCACACTCAAGTCAACACAACAAATGCAGCACATGCAAACATAAAACCACAAAAATTCACCTAGTCATTACTCCTTATGAAGCCTCTAAATGAGCTTTAGAAAAGTCAGTAATTTCAATTAATTCAAACCCCTTAATAACAAGCTTCAGTATCTATTCATTCAGGAGTTTGGGAGCATATAAAGTCAGGGCCAGCCAGACAAAGCGTGGGTTTACTGCAGCAAAGAGAATAAAGAATCACTCCTCTCAAGGACAGCTTACCTAAGCTATCAGAAACTGATGGTTTACATGGAGACAGTGTTGAGAGGAAGTTCATCTTAAGGACAAGAAGTCAGTTTGTTGAGAAGTTGTGTAAAAAAATTACACAACCAACAACATTTTAAAGTTATATATGTGTGCCCTTTATAACTGTAAATCAACGTAACTAAAAGAAGCCATCTTACATCAGTTTGAATAACTAGTTCCCAACATAAAAGTCTAAACTGTTACGAAGCCACCTCTACACTGTCACAAATAATATTTTGCTGGGGAAAAATTATTATAAAGTCCCTAATTATTTGAAAGAAATGAATTAAAATTGTAAAGTTTAAATGGAATGTAAATACATAGACAATAAAAGCATACTAGAATCAACCCATAAAATATCCACCAAGCTTCCTCTGAAAAACTAAAGGTTTGAGGACACATAAACCTTTGCAAGGATGTCAGTACGGTCCTGATGTTGGTACTACCATATTGATAATGTAGGGGAAGATTCAGCTATTACAATTCTCGTTTAAGGAAAGGAAAGTTTAAAGGCGTTATTGTCAGCAACTTAATACTATTGTGTTTAATTATTATTAAAAGGTTCAATACTGACCACTAGTATGACAGATCACGCTCCAGCTTCCATCATCACTTTTACCTTTCTTGGCAAACATAATTTGCTAGATATGAGTGATCAGATATCAGTATAGTTCCTACTCAGGTAAATTATATAACAGTCCCCTGTAAAGGTTACACTACTGTTGTGGCTCTGTACAAAATGTGACTGCAACCCCTGTCCTGTCTCTTCAAATAACAGGAGCGAGTCTAAAATACTTTACTCTCCCAACAAATACTACAGACTCTCCCGGTGCCTTTCTTTCTCTACATACCTTTTTGTTCCATTCCCTCTCTTTCTCTCTCAGGTGTTTCAGCAGGTAAAAACACCATTTCCCTGTTCCCCTTGGGGAGTGCTGACCTAACTGCTGGTGCTCCCCGGAGCCCTACCTAACTCTGCAGACCCATTTGTCAACGTTCACCCTAAAACACTCCCTCTTTCCATCCCCCTCCATCTATCTTCCCTCCTTTCCCGTTCTCTCTTCCTCTGGTACTTCTGCTATTTTTAAATCCTCCCCACATGTCTCGTTCTACACCCGTCCCCCCAAAAAGACTATAAAAGTACTAAAGGCAGGATAAGATGGACAGAAAGGGAGAGGATAAGGGAGAAAGACAGAGAAAAGATAGAGAGGAAGACGAGGGAGGCTGGAGGGAATTGGAGCACAAAACTAGAACGTATAAGACAGGTTCGGGAGGCAGACACCCTCTCTACCTTTAAGACTAGACTTAAAACTTTCCTTTTTGATAAAGCTTATAGTTA
>JAUMHL010000029.1:17691810-17723468 GCA_032362345.1 Sandelia bainsii
TAGTGCTTGCTCAAGTGGGACTGTTGGGTTTTCTATATAGTTCTGTATATATACTTATATTTTGCAAAGTCCTAAACATTGCTATGTAAAGTGCCTTGAGATGACCTTTGTTATGATTTGGCGCTATACAAATAAAGATGAATTGAATTGAATAAGAGTAGATGCTAAAATAAAGTGTTATATACAGTGCCCTTCCTGATTTTGTTTTCATATTTGTCAAACTCAAATTATTCGGATCACCAAACAAATTTGAATGTTACACAAAGATAACCTGAGTAAATACAAAATGCAGTTTTTAAATGATTTAATTTGAAAAAAGCTGTCTAAACCTACCTGGCCGTGAATTATACTAAATCACGAATGAACTGTGATTAACCACATTTTTTGGGAAAGCTGAGTTCAATTTCACTTGCCACACCCAGGCCTGACTACTGCCAGACCTGTCGAATCAAGAAATCACTTAAATAGAAGGTGTCTGACAAAGTGATCTCAAAAAGCAACACATCATGTCGCAATCATAAGAAATTCAAGAACAGATGAGAAATAAAGTCCTTGACATCTATCAGTCTGGAAGGGGTTACAAAGCCATTTCTAAGGCTTTGGGCCTCCAGCACACCACAGTGAGAGTCATTATCCACAAAAAGAGAAAACAGATCAGTGGCGAACCTTACCAGGAGTGGCTGTACTCCAAGAGCACAACATCTTAAGAACCGCAGGCCTCACTTGCCTCAGTGTTCAGTGTTCATGATTCAACAATAATAAAGAGACTGGGCAAAAATCTCATCCATGGGAGAATTTCTGGGCAAAAGCCACTGCTGACCAAAAAGAACACAAATGTTCATCTCACATTTACCAAAGAAAATATTGTTTATCCGCACTTTAGGGCATATGTGGACTGATGAGACAAAAGTGGAACTTTTAAGAAGGTGTGCGTCCCGTTACATCTGGCGCAAAACTAACACAGCATTTCATAAAAACAACATCAAACCAATAATAATAAAACATGATGGTGGTAGTGTGATGGTCTGGTTGCTGGTTGTTGCTTTGCAGCTTCAGGACCTGGACGTCTTGTCATAGTTGATAGAACCATGAATCCTGAGCTCTACCATAAAATCCTGAAGGAGAATGTCCAGTCATCAGTTTGCGACCTCAAGCTCAAGCGCACTTTGGTTATGCAGTAGGACAATTATGTGAAACACACTCCAGCAAGTCCCCCTCTGAATAGCTCATAAAAAAACTAAATTAAGGTTTTGGAGTGGCCTAGTCAAAGTCCAGACATATAACTAGTTGAGATGCTGTGGAATGACCCTAAACATTCATGCTTCATTCTAAAACTTTTTGAGGGTATGACCATATTGTTCACTTAAAATATTTATTTTTTTATGTTTTGTTATAAGAAAACCATAAAGCCACTCTAATCAATATTTTTATATTAGCAGTGACCCAAATGACTACAAGGAATGTGAAAAATGATGATATAATGAAAAAAATTGAAATGAAAAAACTGATACTGCAGTTTATCCAGTTTTATGGAACACTTTCACATCTTTTGTCTAATCATTTACAGTTTTACTTAGTTCTCTCATATCATTGTTTCCAGCCACACCAGACAGTTGTATTGAGCTAAAACGCTCTGAACCCACTGCACATTATTTTTCAACCAGCCAAAAGACAGATAAAGTTAGAGACTAGCTGTACATAGCGGACCATTTAGCTGCTGAAAACGAGGTGTGGTGGAGAACAAAACAGAGCTAAAAAGAGTGGAGTTCACAAATTGCTCCAACATAAAAAAAATAAACAGAATCTATATAAAAGGATTAATTGACTGCTTATCAGGGGAACTATAAAATCAATTAAATTCAATTTGTCAGTCATATTTATTTACAATTTCTGAAGCTTCAGCCTTTTCACCTTAAACAGCAGCAGGTCTACACAGTACTGCTTACACAGTTTGCATACAGTAATTACAGTATGCTGGGATGGAGGAGGGTGGTGGTGGGGTGTTAATAGGATGTGCACTGACTTTTCTCAGCAAAAACCTTATCACTAATAAGCACACACTATCAACTTAATTAAAGACGTCTTTTTAAAATCCCCCCAGCCTTGCTTCTATTTTTCTCTGTACTCCTTAGTCTATCGTCAACGCTCTCACTTGTGCTCATTCCATATTTCTTTCTTTCTCTGTGTTGCTTTTTCAGGGAGAAAGCTGTTGAGTCACTCTTTCGCTGCTCCTATTGTCTTCCCTCTATCTTTGAAGTCAGCTGAATTCCACAACATTACAATCTAAAAGTGAAGCGCTCACTGCGCTACGTCAGTTACATGATGTGACACGACACTTTAAGGACCACATATTAAGGACTCTGCAGTTAAAAGAACCAAGAGTGCTGAGACAAGTTGCAAATGACCTGAAAACCAAAAATAGTGCTCTCCAAAAAATCGTTCACAGCATCATTTAAACTAGGAAGACAAAAATGTAGAGGGATGTATTTGTAGCAGATGAAGCCTACATTAAAAGCTACTACATAGGTGTCTCAAAATCATGTAGCTGTCACTCTGACTGGTAGCGGACTATGCCCTACCCATTTCCATGTACAACATGCAGTACATGCTTCATACATTAACTTAACACTTAAAATGCCAATGTAAATATTTTAAAGATTAGGCATGACAAGTTAGAACAGACAATGAGGCAGAGGATGGATAAAAGCAAAAGCTGAGAATATGAATATTCTGTCACTTCCAGTTTAGGAGGAGGAAAAGTTTGCTGCGTTGTAAAGCATGTGTAACTTTCAGTCGACAGAGAAATGGACATGTAAGTTGTTTTTCATGTTAATGGATGCGATGTAGCATTCCTTTTTTTTTTCAAAGCTGAAGTTTTAAGAGCAAAGTGCTGCCTGTACATCATGTAAGTGAGGGAGATAGGCAGAGAGAGACAAATAAACTAAGTGTGCCAATAAAACATGAATAATGCCATTTTCCTGAGAGCCCCCCACAGTGTGCACAGCTTGTTCACCGCTTGTCACACAGGGATGTTCTTACACACTCTCTTTTTTCCACCCATCTATCCATCCATCCATCCTTGCACCCGTCTAGCCTGCTACTTCAGAACAATTAAGGTTGACTTCATGCTCCACAGGGCTTTCCATCATAATGGAGAGACGAGTGAAAGGAAGAGACTTATCGCAGGGATATTTAATTCATGTCACTCTCGCTGCCTGCATCTCTCCGTTCCCTGTCTTTTAGCACAGCTCACTGCCCACAACATGGTGCAGTGCAGGGCTAGTCTACATTACGCTAACGCTAAAAGAGTAACTAAGGTCCATTTTAATGGAATTGTGTTGCTACGCTAGAGAAGCTCTACACAGGATGCAGGGAACAGGCGAGAGAAGCATGCCAGCCCTATTCTGAAGTGATCGTGCTTGTTCACTGCAGACACTGCAGAGTAATGTGGCAACAGAATTTCTGCATGATTGTGTGGTCTTACATGTTTACTTTACCGTGTATCTGTGTTTCTTTAAAGTCATAAATAGATGGAGTAAAAGGGAAAGAAATGGAGAACAAAATGGAAAAAGCAGAGCCATTAAAGAAGCCAGAGCTGCATCAAACACACACAACAAACTAAAACCTAAAGGAAATGGATTTAGCTTTGTTAAGTGCCATGTGTGTGCGTGTACACAGAAAGAAGAGGGAGTGTCAGATGCAGCTGCGGCCAGCTCCTTTCGACACGGCTTCAATGCAAGGAGAAATCTCTTGCAACAATCTTCAAACACTTAACAACGGACAAGATGGAGAAGGAGTGAGAGAGGGAGGACAGATAGACTTTCAAGATTAGACAAGAAATGCACATGAGAGAAGGAGATAAGGATAGAAAAGAAAGCTACAGAGGAATGAAGACCTTGTTTGATAGAAAAAAACACAGAAACACTGCAAATAGGACAGCGTGCATGTTAAAAAACACTAGTATCACAGCTTCCAAATAAAAGATAAAATTCCTTTGTCACTTTTTTACTATTTTACGATGACCAATTTATATGTTTTCTCCCTAAATGCTCAAATGGACATGTTTTTTCCCTGTCTTTTAACTGTTCTTCTTCCTCTGGATGATGTTTCAAGAGTGGGGGATCCATTTTTTCACAGACCATCTAATTAGATCAAACTTAAAGCGAGTGACTGTTTTCTGACCTCCCAGCACGGTGGATTTTAATTTAAATCCCAAAGCAGCTCAAAGGGAAGATGTTGTGGTGTGGTTAAAAAAAATAACTGCTGAAACACTCCAGTAGAACCGACTACACCAATGAACACTGAACAAAAACACTGTACTGCACATGAGCATGAGACACAGAAATGAGACAGCACAATGTGAGAGCAATGTTTGTCTGTTGCATGCAGACTGCTTGGAATACTGCATTACCATCTACAGTATGTAGGAATTCAAAGCATGCTGCTGTATTGGATTGTCTTAGATTATGCAGGTGTACCTAAAACACTGGCCAGTGAGTGTATATGTGGGCCAACATTAGAGAAGACAATACAGTAACCACACACTTAGAAGATATGAACATGTGCACATAAAATATAAGAGAGTTATTTGTTCCCAGCTTTTTTACTGCCTCTTGTCATTGACAAATACTATCACAGGGCTTGTTGATGGTTGGTCCACATATAGAGTCATATATGTCAAGGTGGCTGCAGCTGCAGGCCTAAGGTTGATAACTTTATAGTCCCTAGACTGTCCTTCAATAAAAAAAGACAACCCAACAGATTGTTTGTGCAAGCTGTTTATTAAAAGTTTAGGGGTCATAAAATGACTGCATGTTATTTGTTTATAATCTAGTGTAAAAGCCCTCTAGTACTGTAGTAATTATGGTGAAAAGAAAGGAGGAAATCAAATTAGTTTTCCATTTCAAGCCAATAATCAGTATTTCTTTTTTAACTATATCCAGTTTCTATTATTGTAACAATGGCAACACATGTGTATTGTACCTAAAATACAATGTTTGCCTAAACCTTGTGTCTAACAAAATCTCTACTGTTGCAGTGTCAAGACATACATTTTTTTACAACATGTGTGGCATATTTGCTGTAAAGGAGGGGCGTCAATTAAGGAAATACTATGCATCTTTCAGGTTAGAGGACTTGTTGACACTACCAGAACATTTTTATTAAGTATCCATCCAGAATAAATGATCAATCTACACTTTCCTTTGTCAGGGTAGATTCAATCAACTTAGAGTTAAAGTATGCCTAAAGTATAACAAATACATATTCATGTCAACATAAATAAGCCATCAGACCAACATCCCAAAGGGCAAGGTTTGTTGACATTTATCTGTGTGCATCTCAGGAGCACGAGTGACAGTAGGTGGTAATAATACAGTCTCAAAAACCATCCTCTAACTCACATCTCAGTCTCTCTCTCTCTCTCTCCACTATAACTGTGATTGACAAGTCCTCCTGAAAGATACTTCTAGTTAATAAGTAGCTGTCGCTCATAATGAAGCAGTTTGCAGTGTGTACGGAGAATTAAGATCTACGGAGGTTCTGCAGCTTAAAACCTGAGTGTAGACAATTTAATCAGACAGTTTCAGCATTCAGAAAATGAGGAAATGTGTCTTTGAGGGCTTCGGCGACGAGAGCTTTTTTAAATTTATACTCACACTGATGCAATTGCCTCATGACACAAAGATGAAGAATGAAAAGACGTTCACAGACAGAAATCGCATGCATGTGTTATCTGTATATTAGTCAGGCTTAAGCTGAGATGACAGAATTCTCTCCTCCAAGGCTGTGATAGCTGTGTTATTCTCTGTGTGCCTCTTCAGTCTCTCGGTCACCGAGCTTATGTTATATTTATTGTAGAGTATTTCTGTCGGCTTATGGTGGCTGACAAGAGTCGAGTCAAGCAGATCAGAAATTCAATTTGCTGCTGAGACACTGGGTTAATCAACGAGAAAGACAAAAAGGATGGACCATCATACAGAAAAAAATTCACACAACACAAACAGACAAGAGGATTAGTCTGATGTTAGCCAAGCGGTTGTTTGTTTATCTTGTAATGACAATACTTACACAAAAAAAACCTGTATGTACTAATGGGTCTAGCACCAATTTGGTACTTGCAGTGTTAAGCTGTTGAACCTGTATGCAAATGCACAGTTCAGGGCCTATTCAATTCTTGCACCAAGCACGATTAGCACGACCTGACCATTATCAGAGCATCTATCATTGCAGGATTGGCTTCAGTAAAAAGTTTGTGATTCATTCAGTGGAAGAATACAACAGTGACAAAGAGGACTAAAGTAGCAGCAGAAGGATAAAATGAAGAAGATGAAGTACTAAGGAGATTAAAGACTAAAGTAAATGTCTACAGGAGTACAACATCAAAATCAATTTATATTCCAGTCTAGCTAACACATATCCCAGCGTTAGTCCTTCCATTCCAAGCCTTTATGAATTTATTTAAGAGTGGAAAAGATGCTTTGGATAGTATGGGACATAACTTTTATTTATACCATGCCTGAGCTACCAGTTCAGTAGATTTTTTTTACAGAAAAGGGCTTTTACAGCTCCTGACCCGACTCGTCAACCTGGCTACACTGGCTTTCGCTGTTAAAACACACTCTTCTTTTGCAAGCACCCATGTGCTTGTGGAATATGCAACTTTGTGAACGTGCGTTGCTGCAGTCTCTGTATAAACCGTTCATGAGGCTGAAGCTGAAGCTCCCATGTAAGACAGAGAGGAAGAGAAGAAGCATGAAAGGGCCAAGAGCACAGAGAGGATGAGAAAAGGGAAGAAAGGAAAAGGGGGTAGAAAAAGATAGAGGAAATAGGGATGGAATAAGCAATGTGAGTGAGACGGGAGCTCATAGGTCCAGTAAAGCTCCAACTATGTAGCACAAATAAAAACTATTGATACTCTGGAAAAGATGCCATCAGGAAAAGACTGAAGAAAAAAAAGGAAACATACTCACAGAAAGAGCTAACAGCCCTATTTCCTCTAGCCCCACATATTCATTCAAATCGATTCCCTTTGAGAAGTGAGAGGCCATTTCTCATCTGCAAGACAGCTGCATCTAGCTATTGGAATATACACACAATGTGACATACAGTAGGTGCACACCCACACACACACACACACATTCACACAAGTGTTTCCATATTTTCAGTGACACTAAAGGTGATTTTATGCACACATACAAGCACTAAACACACCAACAATTCAAAACAACTAGAGCTAACAAGTTAAGTGTTACCATGGGAATCACATTGAGGACAGTCTTACCAAGGTAATAGGATATCTGACAACACCCCAGTGATGTCATTATCGCACCCTCCACCCACACATACAGACACACAGCCAATTATAGACACACATAAACAAATTGCCTTTGTGGCAAGGTATTGAGAGGAAGTACATGCACATAAACACACATATACAGGACCAAAGCACACTTATGTACTTGGATATTTTCTGCACTGAGTTGTGACAATGCGACAGGGTCTGTGTTTTGGCAGCTTGAATATCTAGTTAGATGACAGCGAGACTTGAGATAAATAAAAACAAACGTCACACACGGTAATTGGACAACCCCCATAAATGATATCATAACACTCTATTTCCATCCACTCTCGCAGTCCCCCTCTTTCCTTCCTGTTTGACACAAGTGAGCAGCAACAAACACCAGAGTCCCTGTGTGTGTGTTTATTCATGTGTGTGTATAATACAGCCTGGGGGGAGACAGCAACAGGGATGGATGAATAATGTCCTTTGATCACAATGGCACCACACACACACAAATGTTTGCATTTAGAACATTAATGCTGGCAGTTACATTAGGCGTGTGTACACTCATGTAGGTGCAAATACAAACAGGACAGCTCTGGAATTTATTGATATGCATGATCCGAATATACAAATCATTATCCTGGGATCTATTGACAAATCTCACCATTATGGATCAATAAATTACATAAATAAAGCTCCAGCATGGTGGCATGTGTGTGTGTAACTTTGTGCGTCACTGCTTAATTAGATAAATGGAAACATTGAGTAACAGTGGCTAATAGAGGAAAGTCCTGGTTATAAAACCAAAAGGCCATTCAGGTCATCCATCCACTGATGGGGAGCATTTTTATAAACAGAAGACTGTGAGGTCATAACTCAATAATACCCACTGAGGTGAGATATTATGACATATATACGTTGCATGTAATGCACAGTCATCAGCTTACATGTTTTGTAGATATTGATGGTCAAAACATTAAAGCATCATGGCCTGGATCCAGATCCCTAAATGTCCACCCACATCTCAGACAGATGATTTACACGTTATTAAATGGCCATTATCAGTTGTTTTCATGTCCATAATTATGCGTCATTAGAGGCCCCTCCTGGCCTACTTTCATTGATTTGCCTACAGTACAGTAATTAGATTACTTCTAGCAGCCATAGTAAGTATCACAGGAGCAACAGTCCCCTTTGGTAAAGAGAAAAAAGAGTCAGAGCAGAGAGAAAATCAGCATGGTAAGGTGGGTAAGTCTACTGACAAAAAATACTCTTAACCTTTTGATCAACATGAAAATCATAAATTTATGCAATAATACTGCCAATAAGTGACTAGATGAGTTGAAGTAAATAGTTTTCTTGGCATGGACTTTCAGCATTTAATACTCTTTTAGTTGTTAGTGTTATTTTTCTGTGTGAGTGTCAGGCTTTGAATCGAATACCAAAGCGTATGAAACGTGTGTTCCAGTAAGCATCAGGCAGAATATTCATTAATTTGTTTAAATCGGAGAATAATTAACTAATCAACCCATGTAAATGAAGTACAATTATTTTATTTCACTCATGGGATGAATTCTGAAATGATAGTGTGTCTGCGTGCTCGTATGTTTATCCATGTGGCAGTTAAGGTGACATTACTGTGCAAAGCATAGGCAGGATTGATGCGGCACCAAACAGAACACACACACACACACACACATACAGTGTTATACTGCTGCAAATCATTAGAGTACCACAATATTTACCAACTCTTTGCTTCTGAATAAAATAAAATGTTCAAAGTGTTTGTTTTTCTTCAAGAAGCAGCACAGAGAAGGACATATCCCATTGCTGCTGTTAACACATTTGGCGCACAGACCATGATTAAATTCATGAGGTGTGCTCTAGAAAAACGGATGGGGTGGGGCTTTAAGATGAAGAGAAAAAAACACCCACAGCAGCAGAAGACTTCAGGCAGATTATATGGGATGTGTCAACAGGCAGCTCTGAGTTAGAAAAGACACTAACAAAGACTTAAGAAACACAAAATGGACATGTTCATGACCAACATGATCCGCTTGCCATTACTGACCTCTGAGAAAGTCGATAACCGTTTAGCATTGAGAATTACATGAAGGCTTTCAAGAGGGCAGGCCAGACACCTGCCCACACAATAACACTGGGTGAGGGAATGAGAAGTGCAAGCTTTAAAAAGTTGATGCAAGGGCGGAAAGAAAGAGCAAAAGAAGCAAATTCACAAATAACTAAAAAGACTAAAGAGTAAAAATGTCATAGCAAGGAATGCCAACAATGAAAAAAGCTGAACTGCTTAGAATGCAGCAAGAGGTGACATTTCCTTCCTTAATCATTAATGTATTCTTTTCAATACATGTGATGCATTATTCAACAAAAGATGAGATATATGGTAGGGACTAACACATGGAGATACTGCATCATTTATCTAATTAACAAGAAAGCATGGAAGACAGAGAGGCGAACAATGGAGAAAAACTGCAATAAAGGAAAGAGACTGAGGAAATGTGGCATAAATATGGGGTAGATTGTATTCTCTAGAGGTGGCAACATCTTTGACTATAAGTCGTCAGCACCAAGAGATTTAGCCGCCAAATGACAGGAAATGGAAGCACACAACACAAATAAGTATATTCAGTGTAAGCAAAGGCATCAAAGTACACATACTCAGGGACATTTCACACACGACTATAAACACACAAGTACGAAGAGTAATTGCGACAAGACAAATACACTGAGGGTCTTACAAGGAGTAATCATTGGAGGTGGGCTTCTCATCATATTTCAAATGAGAATTAGTGAAAATCTGAACAAGAGAGGAGAACAAGGAGACAGAGCGACTCTACAACATCAGAGGGTGACCAAATAAACCTTAACCTAAAGAGGTTTAGGAGTTATCCGAGCCATACAGATAGGTTAAACACCATGTAATTGTGCAGTCAAACTTTTACAGTGCGAGAAAAACAGATTTAGATATTCAGAGGTAAACATTTTAGCTAAATATTGATTACTGTCGTACAATTAGTCTGCTGAACGACAGTTCTCAATTAGAAAATTCAACAATTTAGATTTAAACTGTTAAAAATGTCACCCAAAGACATCACTTTGAACTTGTTCAAAATTGTACATCTTTTGTGCCTAAGATTTAGTGATCAGAGAAAGTGAGTGGAGAGAATGCCCTTTTCAGTGAAAACTGCCATTGCAAGTCATTGCTCTTCAGTTATTTGGATGTATTGCTACAGTTTCAGTTAAAAGTGAAATACACGTAAGTTGTTGCCGTTTGGGAGTGATTTGAGTGGAGTGGGATGCAATCTTAGTTGACCACTGAGCAATAATAAGTGGAGCGGCCTGGTGTGGCTTTGAGAGGAGGGGTGGAGCAGACAAATAGTCCAGTGTGCAAGGAGCAAAACTTCTCACCGCTCCTCTCCCTTCACATCCACACTGTAATCTCTACATATTTGAATGGAGATGTGTATGAAAGTGTGTAAACCAGCCATGATAATCAGATACACAGTATGTCAAGTGCTTCCAGGTAAAAACTTTGTGCCCCCGACAAGTGCACTCATCAGGAATGGTGAAACAAAGTACTGACTTCACACATTCAACACAAGTAGTTCAGAAAAAAAACAGTCTGAAGACGCAAAAAGTAAGAGACAGCTGCACATGCACTTTAGCATGTGGATTTGAAGCTAGCAGAGACAGACAGAGAAGATGTGAGGGAGGAGGTAAAACGTGAAAACCAAGACTCAAGTCAAAGACAAAGTGGTGGGCTGAGCACTTTAAAATGGATTATTTTCTCCTCATCTGTTCCCACAGAGGAAACACTCCTGCTGTCAAGGAGCTGAATAGCTGCTGTTTCAATGGCACTCTGACGGAGGACATGAGGTGTGTGTCTGTGCTGCTAAAATAGGTGCTGTGTGGCAGGTGCCAATCAGGACATTCTGTAATTCCCCTCCACTCAGCCTCCGCCTGTTGTCAAACTGAGGGATTATACCTCACCCTTTCATTTCTCTGCATTCCCTCTCCACCTCTATTCCAGCCCTTCCCTCCTCCCTCCTCTTCTGACCTCTCCTCCAACACTTACCCACTTCTCTTGCTCTTTAGTCTGCTCCTTATTAATGGTGCCACATGCAGTTTTGCAATAAGCCATTACTGCAGTATCTTTAAAACATTCACATATTTACTGTAAACAAACAGGATCGTCACTAAGAGGTTTTCAAATCGCCTCTATGCTGCAAGTTTCATTGTGAGCCACAGGATCACATTTGATGAGTGTCACTCTAGTGGTCAGCTTAGACTGACATTGCTTAGTGGTATGAAACAGGAAGAAGGATGCTGGGGCTAAAGATCTGTACTTGTAACGGCGGATATTACAAAAGAGAAAGAATACATTTTTTAAATGACTAGCAATAACAATTCAGCAGGAGCAGACTTATCTATTATCTTTGATTCACAGTAATGACATGAAAGTACTGTATCATAAATTATCTGACAATGGCAAATTGATGTTTCGAAATGCTACATGTAGCATCATTAAGACTAGTCTGACTAACACACTGCCTGGTAAGCCTTCTTTGATCTTCTGGGCAAATAACGTGGATCAAAACATCCCACTGTGAATTTGATAAATACCAGGAGCTACGCACTCCCACATGAATCCGCAGTATCATGAGCTGTTCATCTATGCCTATTCACAGTTCAAAGTGACTGGCAGGCGAGGGGCATACCCCATTCAAATGTAAGAACCAATCAGGACTCTTTCACCTTGTGTGAGGGAATCCTGCACAATAAATAGAGACGTCCCAGATTACAGCCCACTGTACCACGCAGCCGATGTTAGCCACAATACTAAAACGCCCACTCTTTCCATTTTTCCTTCTCTCTCCTCACTGTTCTGTCTAAACCCACTGCATCTCTTCTTCTTCTATTCCTCCTGTCCTACACCTGCTTTTCAAATACTCAACAGTTCTCTGCACATACTTACCTTGTCTTCCTACACCCTTTTCTTCCTCCACATCTCCTCTTTCTCCGTCCACTTTCCTGGTTTCTTTTTGTGTTCTCTTTTTCTAGCTGCACTTGTAAGGTGCAGGTAACAGGCAAAGTTTCCCCTCACTTTGTTAAAATGATTAGATAATATTAATAATATAACATTTTACAGCCTGTTGAGAGCAGCAACACTCAACTATCTAAAGGCTTACAGGTAAGTGTGTGCTTGATTTCCGTGGTTAGGCAAAGAACTTTTGACAAATCACTCAAAATTTAAGCAAACCATCAATCACCATTATTCCAACACTCATCCATCTACCAATGATTCTTCATACATTCTTCCATACCTTATCAGCCATGATCATGGATGACCCCCCATGGATACCTAGAATAGGTATGAGCGTCTGCGAGGAAATAAAATCCAAAATCTGGGCGATGGCCTCCTGGTCGGTGCCATCCCCAAACACCACACCATGGATTTTGGTCCCAGACATCAGGTCGCACATGTGAGTGATGATGCTTTTCGGGTCAGTCTCGTTGACCAGCAGTGTGACCACATTGACATCAATGGGGTCCTCCTTGCTCCACAGTGCCCGGATGTCCCGGTCTGAAATGTAGCGTGTGCGTCCAAGGATCACAGCGATGTTTAGAACAGGCACTTTTTCCGAGGCACCGCCAGTTCGTTGCTTTTGAGCCACAACAGGATCTGCAGTCAGGGTCATTGCCACCAGGAGAGCCAAGGTGAGCAGTACACTGTTACTACCACTACTGCCACAGCTGCTGCTCCTTCTACTCCTCCTCTTACTCCTTTTGCTGCTGAGGAACATACTGCCAAACCACTTCATCCCCTGCATGGAAAGAGAATGAGGGAATATAGAACAGATGAAGACAGATCAAAAAGAGTGAAGGAGATGGGAGAGAGCAGTGTGGAACGATGATGGCAGAGAGAAGAAGACAGGGGAGATAAATTGTTAATGCACAGCTCTTTAAGCCCACACATCAGGTAGCATCTTTTTTATTCCATTTCTTCTCAGTAATGTTATTAAACACATAAACCGTGTAGGGAGGGAGATGGCCTTGAGAAGATGCTGCGGAGGGGTGAGAGAAAGAGAAGATGACTAACATGTATAGACTTTATGGTCACGACTGTTAGAATCAGATGATTCAGGAGCAAGTTGTGCTGTTCGAAAGAGGCAAGTCAATATCTTAACACTCCACCTTCCACATGGATTGACATATACAGTAACATGACAAACTGTACAAAACAACCAGAACATCTGATTATATGATTTATTGGATGTGTCTGCATGTGTGCTCAGTCATTCAGAAGCTGAAAGAAAGACACAAATTCACTATGTCTTCCCCCAATCCACCCTCATCTAAAATGGTATATCCCAGCTTATGAATGAGTGAACACACTTGATCCAGGTAATTGACAGTGGGTAATTCAGGAATGGCTGGAAAACAAACAGGGCAGAGGTCCTCGAGGACTAAGGTTGCCCACCCAGATTTACAACTTCCTCAAAGGAAGCAAAAGTGGTCAAGCATAAAACAACAGCAATCTTTACAAAACTATAAACCGTGTGTATGCTTTTGTCGTGCTGAGATTCTAATTAAATACTTACTAAAAAGGACATCATATTGCAAGATGACCTATATTGGATTTGTATGAGATAAATTGAGTTATATAAAATTCTTCTCAGCCATGAAGAAACTCTGGTGGGAAGAGATAATAAAGCAAAAGTATACTATGTTTAATAAAGTAAGTTTCTGCCCCATGATACTAACGCTGGTTTAAACGTTTCTTCACCTGTATTCATCAGATTTTTATGTAAATGTTTGAGTGCACAGAGTGGTAACACAGCTGTCAAACACATGCAGATCAGTTTGTATCTCTAGAGGTATGTGAGAGACAAATTACATAAAGCCTAAAAGAACAGGCTAATATAAACCAGTCAGTGATATAAATAGGTTGGGATTCCAGATAGTGTTCTCTAGCGCTTTTGAACTAGCTCTGCGGGGCTCGGACAGAAGTTTGTGGGGGGGGTTTCCTCAGTTGCTTGGTGGCTTGTTTGACCATGTGCATGACGTACATACAGTAAATATCTGAACACATGAAAGTGAGACAGTGATAGAGTCTATCTGAATTATAGTCATGTAACAAGGTGACCGTGATTATTCTCTCCAACCATAAGAGCAAAATAACATCACCTTACACAAATCACAATCTACATCACCCATCTCCCTAAAGAGATAACACTCACTGGCCTCTTTGAACACCCAATGCTCAGAGAGCATAAAACTTTGTGTGAATGTGTGTTCATCGCGATGTGTAAGATATGAGCAGGTGTGCTGAACAGTAGAGCGTGAGCAAAATCAGAAAGGGCTGAAACATCTGGTCACATAATGTGTCCATGTGCACTCTTGATGATTTATGTATTCACTGACAGGACCGCATGTTTTTGCATCGGTGCAGAGACAGTTGGCGCATGATTGATTCACAGGAGCTGCCGTGCCATGCCAATGTTGGAGGCTGTGCAGATTTAAGAGCAGAGATCATGTTTAAATGTTGGGTCAGCCAGATGTAGACATGCGACTGAAACTGCAAACACAGGGTGGACTGGGGAGGGAATGTTTTTTAATGATATTGTGTGCAAGCATGTGTGTAGTTTTGAACCTTGTACATTTAACTGTCTTGAGGAATTAAAGAATCAATTTTAAAAAGCTCAAAACAAAGCAATTCTGTCCATTAACATAATTGACAAAACAATACTGTGAAAAACACAGCAAGACTTCTACATGTTGCCAACCAATGGAAAACTAGCTTCTAATAAGTAGCCACTGAATTAGAATGACTCACATAGATTTAATACTTACCAAGGACATTGGCTTTTTAACCTTGCACCTTTGTCTATTTTTCTCTTAGTTACCAAAATGTCTCAAAAAATTATTTAAAAAAACTTTGGTGGATAGTTAGGCTATGGAAGAAACAAGCTAGCTTTTGGTGCAGATCGGGATGGCAGATCGGGATGGCAGGGCAGGTACCACTGCTTTTTAAAATTGCTTCATCATTATGAATCTACAAATTGTAAATATATTACTACAGCCTCAATCTTGAAAAAGGGGGCATCTATCAGAATGGAGTTGACTAGCTGTCAATGTAACGTTAAGTATGATGGAGGGAGCATCATGCTGCCTCTGGACCTGGACAGCATGACATTGTGGAGGAAAAAATGAAAATGAATTATAATATCAAGGTATAATGTTAGGGTGATTGCTTGCAAGCTGAAGCTTGAAAGCTGGATGATGCAACAGGACAAGGACCCCAAACACTGAAGTAAATCAACTAAAGAATGGCTCAGGAGACAAAAAATTAAGTTTTTAGTGGCCCAGTCAGAGACCAGATCTCAACCCAATAGAGATGCTGTGGAATGACCTCAAAAGAGCAGTTCACACCAGACATCCTAAGACTATGGCTGAAGCAGTTCTGTAAAGAAGAATAGTTGAAAACTCCTTGTGGACTTTGTGCAGGTCTAATCCACAGCTACAATAAGCATTCACTATTGCTGCCAAAGGTGGTTCAACCAGTTATTGAAACACTATTGTCATTACTTTTTCCACCATCTCTCTGTATGTTTAATGGGTGTGTTCAATAAAGAGATGAGAGATCATTAATGTTTGTGTTTTCTCAGCAAATAACTGTGGAATAATTATATTTGGTTAAATTTAATGGTCACTTTGATGAAGATCAGACCATTTTATACATCACATATATATACATATACATATACACACTTCCCACAACAAGTGGAAATTCCAAATGTTTACAGTCACAAGAAAAGGTAATGTCACTGTTTGCAATTTCCTGTTTTTGTGCATAAATTGGTCATGAAATGTGATCTGATCTTCATCAATAATAGGAATAAAAAGGGACTAAGACTACCTGAGAATTTATTATTGTTAAGGGGACACCTTTGGTTAACTGAAAAGGTCAGGGCTTGAGCCCCCATAGCCCCTCTTTCTGCACCTGCCTGGTTTTGATCCTGATCTGGATCCACTGATAATGCAAACTGAAAGGGGGTAGCTCGGGCTCAGGTGGTAGAGCGGGTTGTCCACTAATCGCAAGGTCAGTGGTTTGATCCCTGGCTCCTCCTGTTGGCATGTTGAATCATCACTGGGCCAGACACTAAATTCCAAGTTGCTCCAGCACCTGAAATGGCAGCTACATTGATATCAGCATGTCCTGAATTGAAAAACACAGGGATGAATAACATATTTAAAATTTAAAATTAACTGGTGTAACAGCACCTTTTGTATGTAAGTATGCACTCTCTGGTTCCTAGTTTTTGTGTGTAATTGATTGTGAAGCACCATTTATATACAAATATATGTACAAAGGTACCAATAATATAAAAAAGAACCATCCACTTAGCTAAACAAAATATTTCTCATAAACTTTTCAGACCAATCAGAACTTTTTTTTATCTAGTTTTCTCTAATGTGTAAAGTTTTGTCATTACTATTGAACCCTGTTTGCCCCAAGAAACGAAGAACACCATGGCTGCATTTGTAAGTATGATGGTGGTTTTAGATTATTTTCTGTTGGCTAGGAATACCTTGTGATTCTGTAATGAAATCAAGACCCTATTGGAAGGCTCCATTGTGAGCTGAATAATGCATGTGGGCTCACTGTGTCATCCTGTTTTTAAAACAAGCACAGAACTGCTTACCCCTCCTGCCCAACTGAGCATGAACACTGTTTTTAGCAGACCTGAGAATGAATCATCCAAATCTCAGTCCATTCACTGCAAAGAGAGAACGGATGCCTAATGGATTCATAGTGTCTCTGTCAAGAAGTCGTCATCTGCTTTTACCCAAAAGCTGTTGGATTACATGATGGCTTGCCCTGACAGTTCATGGAAACATTTAATTCACTAGAACTATTTATTTCTCAATGGAATACTTTCTTTAAAAAAATGGATAAAATATGTATCTTTACAATTAGACTGTATAATTTACAGTATAGTGCACATTCACACTGAGAGATAGAGTAGAAAAAGTAGTTTATATTGTTGGCCAGTGGACACCAAACATTTCCAAATTGGTCCAGGGATTCAAACCAGCAACTCTCCAGTGTGAAGTCTAACTCACTTACCACTCAACCATCACTGCATCTAATCAGATCCCTTAGAAATAATCCAACCATTTACATTGTTTAGCTACAGAACAGCACACATGACACTGGTTCTCATTTAACGTCTTTCCCAAGAGCACTAAAGCAAGGAAGACTGTTCCAAAGGGGATCATCCCAAGGCCTCCAGTTGTAGGACCAACTTCATAATTGCTGAACCACCCTGCAACTGCTGCTGTTGTCATTTTACAGTATATATTACATATCACCGTTAATATCACAGCATTAGTGGGGCCATCTAACTCGCATAAAATGCTTTTTTCATCAGTAGTTTCTGGAGGTTGCAGATATAAAGCCCACACAGTCTGGAAAATCTGAGCAGAGGAGCTGAGTAAGAAATGCTCCAGACTGCAACACTTAAATAAATACTTCCATATGGGCTGCTTACATACTGCACATACAGGTAAATGTTTCTATACAGTAGTTTCTACATTGGGAAAGATAGAGCCTGTAGGCGTGTACAGTGAAAGGTGTAGCAAGACTAAATTTCTAAATAGGCTCAAACTGGTACCATTTTTGTGTTGTTTATTTATAGTAATGGGTGAGTCTGTTATTATACCAAGATTATCTTTCTGTTTCAGTTGATGGTGTGGAAATCTGACTAGCAAGAGGGTTTTTTTTCTCTCGTTCCCTCATTCCTTTTCTCAAATCTGCAGCATCACGAGGGGCAGTAGTATATTCAGAAAGAGACATGGGCAAAAAAAGTAGAAGAAACAATGAGAGAGAGAGAGTGGGTGAGAGAGAGCAATCCCTTAGCCAAATCAGATTGGGGCAGTTTGTTGTCACCCAACGCTACCGTTTCCTGGCATCACAACAGTAAATGATGCTTGGCAGGCACACCCATACTACTGGCTAACGTTCACGTATGCACACAAACACACACATGCAGTCAAATTTCCTGCCTCATACAAGACACAAAACATAAAAAACTCTCAGCGAAGTCTACTGTGTCTGATTAAAATCACTCTCTCAGTGATCAGTGAAAAAGAAACTGTCAATATAGGCTTCAGTCTTATTTTCAGAACCTCTACACACACACGCGCACACACACACACACACACACACTAGCAATGAAATCTGTCTTGGTATACTATTATCAAAATTCCACCACAAAGCCCACATTTTTGATTCACACACTCACACCTAGACTTCTTATGCATGAATATCTAGTTGCAATATCTTTACATGATGATTAATATGATTGCATATTACTGCTGCTTTGTTTCTTCAATTGTTCATCTGTCCCAAAACATTTCCCCTCTCTGCCATCAGTCTCCCCATCGTATTCCTTTCTCTCGCAATTAATTTCATTCCCCGGGTCCTGTGTACTGTGTCTTTTTTTTAAATGAAGAACTAGATTCTGAAATCAGTTTCCGCCATCAAGAAAACGAAATAGTTTGAATGCAAATGAGCTGCTAGGACTTGTCTACACGCCTTTGCATAGAAAGTAACAGTGTTTTGAAGGATTAGAAAAGACAATAGTTTTGGATACATCATGTTTTCAAAGGCAAGTGTTTAATAAATTATACATAAAGTTGGGATATCATGTCCCCTGCTGCTCCGTTTTGACCAACTTTATGAAATACACAAACTATTCCTCATCTGACATTCTTCTCCTTTGTCACCTCATTCCTGCGTCCATTCTCTCCAAACCATTCCCTCATTCGCTCTCTCTCTGATGCCCCAGCCATCTGCTCTGTGTGCCCTGACGTGTGCATGAGCGCCCATGAGAAGCCCAGTGGAAGTAATTGTCTGTTACCACTCAGGCTTCAACATGTTGTCTGCCCACTGCACATACCTTTTTAGCTCTCTACAAACCCACTCTGAGTGTGAGTGTCTGTCTGTGTGTGTGTCTGTGTGTGTGTGTGTGAGTGAGCGAGAGAGAGAGAGAGAGAGAGAGAGAGAGAGAGAGAAACCCTCAAAGAAAGAAGGGAAATCACTAGTATTCTCTTATATAATGGATGTGAACAGTGCTCCTCTCTATCTTTCTCTCTCTCTCTGCACCTGATGCCTAATATACAACTCCGTCCTTTCTAAACTGGAAGATGTATGTTCCAATTGTTACAGGATGTTTTCTGACTCCTTTATTTTGATTTCTTTTAGTACTCATTGCAGTCACTTTCTGTTTCACGCATTTCAGACCATCACCTCTCTACCTGAATTTCAGTTTGTTTTATTGACTTGTATATGTATTTGTGCTGCTAAAGGATATAAAACAATGGACAAAGAAAAAGAAAGTAATGGTGATTGCTGCTGTTGTTGTTCTTTCGCTGCCTACTGTTTTCTTCCCACTCACCCCAACCGGTCGAGGCAGATGACCGCCCACCCTGAGCCTGGTTCTGCTGGAGGTTTCTTCCGTTAAAGGGACTTTTTCCTCTCCACTGTCACCTAGTGCTTGCTCAAGTGTGATTGTTTGGGTTTCCTGTACAATTCTAAATATAGTTATATTTCGGTAAGGTCTTAAACTTTACACTGCAATGTGTCTTGAGATGACTGTTGTTGCGATTTGGCTCTATACAAATAAACTGAATTGAACTGAATTGATTAAAACACAAACACGTTTTATATACTCCAGTTTGGGATGGTTAAATGTAGATTGATGGGATATTTGTTATCGGTCTGTTTTTCTCAGCACGAGACAACTAACTGAGCTTCTAGTCCTGCAGTGTTTCTGTCTTCACCCAACAGGAAAGAAATCTCCTCTCTGTAGCTATTTCTGAAGGCCAGAGTCAGAGGTGATTCGGAATAAAAACAATTTCAGGTTTTATTCAGCCATGAACAAAGCTAATGAATTTGAAACCCAGTGGGTTTACAGGGACTTTCTCTTCTGTACTTGATGGTGACTTAAATTTTAAGCCTTTGCACTTTTTACAATAAGTATCCCCTGACCTGACTGAATTACTTCAGAACTGTGTTCTGCTAATGCTGTCTTCATCTTTATGTAAGTAAATGTAAGTTACAATCAATCACACCTATCTCTGTCTCTCTCTCTCACAGAGAGACACACACAATCTCACTTTTCTGCTGTTTCATCTTCTCATACTCACACTTTCTTTCTACCCCCTTCTGTCTTGCCTGTGGTGAACTGGTGAACAATTACCAATAATGAATGCACAATACTTAAAAACACACTGTCCTTCAGAAATGTACTCACTCTCACACACACACACATACATATTCTCTCTGAGTGGTGAAAGTGGAAAAACCTAAAGGCAGAATGATTAGGGCCTAGGGGGAGGTAGTTATGCTATTATAAAAATATCAATCGCCCCTCTATGAGCTGCAGATGAAGCCTTTGCATGGAGAGAGAGAGAGAAAGAGAGAGAGCTTCTCTTTGGATGGAGAACTGCGCTTTAACAACGTGACTGAATCCTAAGAACAGGGGAGAGGGAGCTGGGGGGGTGGCTGGAAATTCATTTGGATCCCCCCATTAAGTTCAATGGAGGCAACATAATACAAGTGCGACCCCTACTGGTACACCGTGGGCCTGCCTCCTCCACTCCTGGCCAAGACGCTCCTTACATAGTGATCTTTTTTAGGGCAAAGCCCGTGTTGACTTGCTGTCACGTTTCGGGAGGGGGAAAAAGTGATAGACGCAAGATTTGGCCCTGAAATCTCACTGTAACTTAGGAAATAATAGCTGCGACTTTTAGAGACCCTCTATAAGTAACCCTGATTATTCGTCCTGGTATGGGATGGAGAAGAGCTGGAAGTTGTGCCAACAATTGGTGAGACCAAAGCCCCGCAGTGTGTTGTCCAGTCTCTGGATTACATGGCCAGAAAGAAACATGTTGAGAGTGTCCGCGTTAAACGAATCCTTTTTTTGAGTAAAATCGGGGTCACACTCTTTGTGGTTATACTGTATGATCACTGGGGGAGGATGCTGGGTGCATGTGAAACAACTACCAAAGGAGGCACGTCTCTTTGCAGTTCACATTTACAGCGACTTTATGCGTAAACATTAATTAATGTCAAAAGAATAAACGTCTTAATCGTGTTCCGGACGGTCGGGAGATGCAGATGCGCTTTGAAACAGCCTGCGCCCCGCTCACTGCGCCAGCGTTATGTATTTGAGGAAATTATGAAGCTTGACGTAAGAAATGACAGAAGAGATTTTGATTGTTTGATTTTTTTGTTTGTTAGGGTTATACTGTCTGTCTCGCACCGTTAGAATCAAAGTTGATTGTGTTTTAGGGGCAGCTGTGCTCTCTGTGGTGTGGGTGCCGCACTTTGGATAAGGGATGTCTGTGGGCATAACCACCACGGCGCCCACTGATCAAGAGAGAGGAGAGAGGGACATAGATGGTGCATGATCATCACAACCCAAATTCAGATAAAGAAAAATACACACATGGCCAAGTACTTACAGCATCTCCCTTCCACAGAGCTCCAAAATAGTGGTGTGAGATGACATTGCAATAGTCCCCTCTCTCCTCTGAGAAACCATGCAGCCTCTGATGGTGATCACTCTCAAGCACTGCACAACAGGAGGGGGGAAAAAAATCACCAAATCTCTGGCAATGAATTATTCCCACCGTGTCCAAAAAAACTCTTCGAAATCCCCCGTTTTACCAATTCACACGCGCGCAGCTGCGAATAAATGCTTCTGTTGTTGTAATCCAATCTTCACTGTGTGTGAGCCTACCGCTGATTCTCCACTGCAATCTCTGCTGGCCCCGCGCATTGTGGGGGGCTCAACCGGCCACTGTATGATTAGAGCTCCCGGTATCCCGTTATTCCTGTCCCGAGCGAGGAGAGGAGCGCAGGAGAGGGAAGAGGCAGGCAAGCAACCGCCGGACGCACACATAGACGCACACGCACATTGACTTCTACAGCAGAAGCTCCTGCAGCCTGCAAAACGAGCATGGGACCCGCTCTCTCTCGCTCTCTCTCTCTCCCTCTCTTTCTTTCTTTCTTTTTCGTGCACGTGTATATGTGAGAGAGAGTGTACGGGTGTGCTGAATGTGCACGCGTGCGTGTGACTTCGCGTTTGGACTCTGTGTGTGTGTACGTCTGCGCGCTTCTGCAGAGGCTGAGGCAGCTGGACAGATAGACGGACTGCTGGTGCGTCGGTCTGTCGCTCTGCCCCCCTCTCCCTCTCTCCCACGCTCTCTGCGCTAAAGCTCCTTCAGGAACTAGCTCAGTCAGATCTACTTATGCAGACAGAGTTGGGCTAAATTACAAATGATTCAGACAATAATTATTACCCCTCTTTCTCAGAAATTTCACTGACTGTTCTCATTTTTGAAATTTATCTCTGTGTTTGGCAACAACTACCTGCATCCATTCATTCCTTGGATTTTTATACAGTCAATCCACCTGGAAAACTGAGGACGCTGGGTAAGAGTCTAGTAGTCCAAAAATAAATGCAATATAAATGAATGACAAATGGAAGTCAACTGCTCCTTTAGCCTCCAGTGTGGATTGGATAAAATGCGGGTCCACACGCGCACTCACTTTGTGAATGTCAATGCAGACCAACTACTCCACATAAACTATAATATAAGCTGACTGAGCTGCAGAACCTGGGATACCAGTGCCCTGCTGCGAAGACGTCATTGTTAAAAGGTGAAGATGATCACTGCAAGAGCACATGTACCTGTGATTTTCCACCGAAGTTTTTCTGCGGTGTTTGTGGAAGTTTTTCTGCGGTATTTAGTTACTGGGCTGTTGCCCGAGTTGCGTAGCTGCTTAACTTGGACTGCTTCCGAGCTGGAAACAGATGACACAAAGCTTTTGTTCCTCTGCTATGCTGAAAAGCGTGAACACTCCTACATTTCACCACCATGATGCCCACACTAAATAAAGAGACTGACAGGGGACAGGTTTAAAAATAATGCTCAAAAATCTATCTACCATGTAAACTAGTCTCTTCCTGTGAACAGGCATTGGTGGATCTCTGCAACTCTCCGTGAATTTGTCATGTGGATTTTCACATCTCTCTCCTGTACAATTTCTGTCCACTGGCTCTCTGATAAGAGGACCACGATGAGAGAGAGAAAGAGGGAGAAGGTGAGTGAGAGGGAGGGGGATTACATGCCACACAAATGGGTATATAGTCACATTTCACACCTGACTGAGCAAAGGACTATGAAACAACTGGAAAACCCCACCCCCTCTCCACCCACTAACCTGTTCCTACTTTCCTCAATAGCCTTTCTCAACCACCATTCTTTTGTGTGTCTTTCTCTGCTTTCTTCTGATTGTTTGCTCAGTCCTGACCTTTGCATGATCAGTTTTGCTTTCTTTTGACTAAACTTGAACTGCCATTTTACTTTCTTGTTGTGCTTTTGCATTCACCAGTTCACTGCACCACACAATTTTTGGATTCATCATACATAGTGCATCACTACACCATGCTGGCACATTTGTATTGAAGAATAGTGAACAAACTAGTTTCAATCCACCAGATCTGGGGCAGGGATGTAGTAAAAATGTCACATTATGACATTAAAAATGCCAGAAGGATCAGACAGGTCACTATGAATTCATTAGTGGGTATCACAAACATATTGCAGGAAGATTTCTGTGATACTATCAAAGAGAGATTCCAATTAAGCACAATAAGGTCAAATAATCAGAATATTGAGCAAGACTTTAAGATTTAAATACAGGGAGTAGAAATGATGCGGTGATATAAAATATTCAGTGAAGGAATATAAAGTACAGTAGTAATGCTGCAGTATTCAAACTTTAATATCTTACAGCAAACAAACTGAACAAATTAGAACGGTAGCATAATGGTTGAGAAAATAATAATGCAGTGAAGTAGCTTAAAGATGTGAAAACTCTTAAATTATAAGGCATCAGAGATATCATAGATGCATATTCCCTCTCACCCTAAGAATATAATAACAATATTCTCATGGAGTGATTTTTACAATATTATCTTTGCAAGATACTAGTCATATTGTGCAACCCTAGCTACAGTGAGAACCAGTGTGTCTGGTCAGAAAATCTATTGTATCCTCTTTCAATATTGATTTGACACATAAATGGATAGGCTAGCCTATAATTGACTAGTGACCTGTTTGTCATTTTCAATTATTGCTATAAGTTGGAGGGTATACAGAATGCATATTTTATAGTCCTTTTAAGTGTCATGGCAAAGCTGGAAGGCTCCATGTTACTGAAATAGACTCAGTGTGGTTTTATCTTGATTTTATTAATCGCATTTCACAAGATAAGAGAAAGAGTGGCACACAGTAAGCAAACCAGTGAAGGTATTGGGATCGGTATCCAGATCTTATCTTTGCACCCATTTGTTAGATATTCATTCCCAGTAATGTCCACAGTAGGTGGAACTGGATATTTCTGTTTGCACCTGATATGAAGGTGCTTTCTCAGTCTAACTGTCTCACACTCTGCAGCAAACTGCTTCTCTGCAAATCAGCGATCATGGTCCACTGAAGCCAGAAGGACAATGTCAGATGGCACCTCAGCTCCTCCATATTAGACACTTTCCAGACAGTTGGGCTGCAGGTTTTTGTACTGAATGTGAATGTCATAGTCAGGACTGGGGACATGGCATCTCCTTATTGGAGTTCAGTGTCTAATCTAAATGTATTTGATAAAAAAAAGGTCATTCATAATTCCTGCAGCAAATTACAGGATAACAAAGGTCAAAACAGACAAACAGTGTCACAAACTTTATTGAAATCCACAAAACACAATGAATCCTAAACTATCAGCAAATGGATAGAGGTAGTGGTGACCTTTTCCAACGGCAGAAACTTTTCAAAGAACCCCAAAAAAACAATTTATAGGAATTCTATGGGCATTTCAACCATTGGAACCTAGCCTCAGTTTTGGTTTCTTTGTGTCTTTGAAAAGTCTCTGCTCCTCTGGCTGTACCTCTAATGTCCCTGGAGCTGTCATGGTGGATTTCGCAGGACTGGATGTTACTGACTCATCAAACGCAAGCCCTGATAGTTCAGCCCCTTGTGTACAACATCTATTCAAGCACCGATTGTCACTACACAACAAACTCAGACTCCGTCTTTTATTATGTCTGTTTCACAGTTCTTACGTGAGCTCAGTCCTTTGCCTAAAGCACACACCAGAGCTGCCTGCATTTCAGTTTGTTTTATTTGGGTTTTACCCGGCTGAGTTACAGAGGTTGACCTGCAAGTCCCCAGCCCTCAGTATCACGGTTGGGCCTTGTGTCTTCATGCAAGATCCCTTCTGTAACAGGAGTCCTCATGAACCACCAGCAAAAATATGTCCAGGGCTGATCATCTAAAATAAGCAATTTGTGTAATGAAAACCAGCTATGAATGGACAAAGCTGGAAGATCAAAGAAGGTTTTTGTGTGTATGTGTGATGACTTGGGGATCCCAGTGGTGACAGACATGCTGGACTGCCATGTGTGTGGGAGTGTGTTTGTGTGTGTGAGACATGCTGGGGGAGGGAGAGGAGGGGTGTTACCAGGTCACCAAACAGCTGTCTGGGAGACAGATTGGCCGCCAGGGATGTGCAACAGACACAAAGTGGAAGAGAGAGCAACTCAACTACAAATATGAGATATTCAGACAGGGAAACAGATGCTACAGTATCTAAACACACACAGAATCACACACACCACTGCAACAAAACATATGGAGATCAGTTCATTTCCTGTTTTTTTATTATTATTATTATTATTATTGAGAATGTAATTCAGAGCTTCCTTTGGTTTTCCAGATGCAGTAATCTGATAACAGAAATCTATTTCTCATCTCATCTCTCACTCTTACTTACTCATCTGTGTTGGTACGGTACATCTAACCAAGAACTTTGCCAGAGCAACTCATGCTGAGTTTGTAAAGTCAAGAGGAACGGAAATAAAGGAGAGTGACATAAAGGTTTCATAGGAAAGCAGGCAAAGTAACTGACATATAGTATGTGGGAATAAATGTTTGCTTTGTAACAGATCATAAGAGAATGATTTCAAGACAACAGAGTTTGTCTTAATCTAATAACACCTGTATCTTTCTGTCTCCTCCTGAGCATTTTATTTCCCTGTAAGTTTTGTAGGCTTTTCATGCAAAACAAGCAAAAAGTAAGTGACAACTTGTCTTATAAATGCTTTAAAGTACACGTTTTAACAAAAGACTAGATGCTAAATGACACTCTTGTCTGACTCTTATCGTATCTATATTTCAAGATGTTAAATTAAAGAAATGTTCTCCTAAAATTGAAATTGACTGAAAATAATCAGGCACAGCTGGTTGGAGCTCATTTGGAATCTCGTTGCAATGTAATCACTCAAGTGTTCTTATTCTCATTTTGTACTGCATTCAGTAGTACAAAATGCCAGGTATTCAGTATCCTCCTACATCTTTCTCTGAGCATTTCCAGGCTAAGCAACTATAAGCCTCATTAGCTACCAATGTAATAATATGATGAGATCAGAAATGATTCCACTTCCCTAAGCAGCATGACTTCATCTATGATTGTTACTGCTCCACTGTCTGCACCACAAAATACAGCAAATCACTCAAACATAGACTCTTTCCATGCTATTTGCGGGAGAGCTGGCAACGGCTCTCACACTGTTGTTACTTCATTTTGTTGTTTTTAAAGAGGGGTGGCTTTTGAGAGGTGCAGTGACTTTATTCTCCACCAGCAGAAGACAGTACCGCACCTCCCGCTGAAAGTGTCATCTGTGAGAACCTTCCCTGCTTTTGGCACTGTCCAGTATTAAATCAGTTATAATATAAGGAGAGAAAGAAGAGAAAAACAGTGGAGCTTCTGAAAACTCACCATCAAGTCAAGGAACATACCAGTGCTGATTTGGAGTGCCATCATTTAGAAGCAAAAGCCAGGGTGGCACAGCAAAGTCTCCAAACAAACCAGCTTACACCGTACAGGAAGATGACATATTGCTCAATGATAAACACTGATATCCCTTATACACCAGATTACACAGGGAAACACAGTCACTAAGTGGACAATCATCAGACTAGTAGGTCTACTTGTCTCATTTTTATTTCACTTACTGGTTTAATTACCAGGGACACATTAATGAGCATCAATGTCACATTTACCTGAAATGCTAATTTTCATCCACAGTCCCCGGGCAGGTTGATGTTAAATATAAAATTTAGCCAATTTGAGATGTGAGCTGCATTTGACAGTTGTAATGTCCCCTGTTGTTTATCTTCCGCATGTACGTACATAGACAACTGTGTCATTGACAGGTAACACCACCTACTTAAACCTAGTGACTGTCAGCTTAGCTACAACACAAGCATAGATCAATTGTAAAGCATGCACTCCACATACACTGTACATGCACTGTATTCTCCACCAGCAGGACTCCTTCTACTAGTGATTTCCCTGAAAACAGCTTCATCATGTGCCTTTCTCCCCTTCAGCAGATGCACATGCGCTCCCTGTGGCAGATTTTAGAATTTTAAAGCTCCCATTTCTAATGTTGTGGCAAGCTGAATCATAAATACTGTTTTAGACAGTTTACGACAACTCAACAGACAACCCACTGTACTTACAGTATATAGGAGATTAAATACAATAGTGTATGTATCTCATTATGGTCAAGATGAAAGATAATACAAGAATGGATGCACATATCCTTGGTGTAAACCTAACCATAGTCATGGCAAAACTACAATGACCCATGTGGCACACTTATGTACAACTCCTTGTTGTAGCCTTATTTTGTTCTTCCCCACATACTCTATCCATGAGGGTGAAAAGCTTGGTCATTTTCATATGTTTGTATTTGTATTGCAGTAATCATTAACTTGATTTCCTGAAGGGTCTTTAGCCATGTGTTTAGCACTCAACAGCACTTGCTGATGCATCAAGTGTGCTGAAGACTGTCCAGATATATATCTAAGTTCAAAAATTGTATTTATGGAATCCAAACAGAGAAGATGTCTGAAAGTGTTTAAACCCAGATTTTCAGCTGAGATTTACCTGCTGTCATCCTGAATGCAAAGCTTCTTCTGTACCTTTAAAAAAAAAAAAAAAAAAGGTATCATGTTACCATCCGACAAAGCTGCTTCACACTAAATCTAAGCAAGGAAACTTTTTAAAGGGTGGTATGTGGGGCATTTTGCTGAACAGTCAAATGTGGATATCCAAGTAAAAGCTTATAGCGGATGTTTCATGGCATCATAAATGTGGAAAACCCGGCTGGCACAGCAGACAGCAGCCAGGTGACTGACTTGTTTGAAGAGCAGATAAGTGTGGAGACATATGGAGATGAGTGTGAGTCTATCTGCAAGGTTGCCTTTTAAAACAGGTTTCAAAGAGAATATAAGCCATACAGAGTGATATTTCCTTAATGGTCGCGGGCAAAGTGAGTCTTTGAATGTGGCTTTGACTGCTTAATTTCAATGATGGAGATGCAGAGCTGCATTCAAACCCAGAACCTGTCTGCTAACACTTCAAAAGGCAGTGCCGTCAGAAATGAACAAAAAGCCTGATTTAATTACAAATGGATTACCAATTAAAATGATATTTGCAACAGAAATTCTATTAACCTGGCAAAGGTTTAAACAAATATTAGCATTTTAAAAGAAAAGCTATTAATTGAAGTACTGCTGTGCTGTCATTTTGACCTTTACTTTCTACAGAAACAAATTACAACAGACAAACACACAAAGCACGTCAGCACTAGCAGAAGTTCCCCCACATTTTTCTACTGTTAATATCATATTAGACAACGCCATCTAGTGTTCTACTGAATGAATATACTTTAATAGTCAACTCACAGTCATGAGACAAAGCAGTGCGGCAAAATCATGTGAGCTTTATGTGGGGACAAATGTTTTACTATATTCATAGAATTTATTTCCAAAACATTATTTAATATTAGAACATCTAGCAGACCATCATATTCAAAATTAAAAAGAGGCACTGCAAGGTTATTTTATCCCAGGTAAAAGGTTGAAGTTTCTTGTTTGGTGTATTTCCTCTGCATTAACAAACTGGAAACTGACTTGTGTATTTTAGTGAAAGATACAATATGAAAGAAAGCAAAGCAGAAGAGACAAATGCATTCTAAATAAACCTAAATGTAAATATTTCATGCTGAGACCAAGCCACCGGGATTTGCTGTTAAAAACAATAAAAATAGAAATCCAGAAGGCTTCATCAGTTCGGATATGGGACAAAACGTCTTCAAGAATCTAAAAACAAGTCCAGTTGCCACTGAACAACATTTTGTGGGATAACCATGACCTGAATGACTGCAATTCTTCACACACCTGAAGAAGGCTACATACTATATACTATACAGTACTTTTTACCTGCACTCAGACAATTACTTGACAAACACTGCCACCTAAAGGTTGTGATACTTCCCTACAGAAAGCAATATTTTAGAATAACTAATTTACCTCAATCGACTCTTCCATTATATGTTCTACATCAGCATCTTCAAAACGATTTAAAGCTGTTGTAAACCTGTTATTTTCAAAAGTATGGCAGGTTGATAAAGACATTTTTATTGTGAAGCTTGAATAAAATTGAATAGAACTTATTTGCTGCTCTTTTCATGGAGAAAATACAACTTTCCTGCTTCAGAGAAGCAGGTGGATGAGCACACAGCTGTGCACAGAACTAGCATCTACTTTCCCCATGTATCACATTACCAACAATCCTTGGGACTGGAATAGATTTTTTTTATCACTCTATATATTGCTGTTTGTTTTGCATACTCGGAAAATGTGTTATAAACATACCACCCAGACAGGGTGATGTGTGATAGGGTATTCAAAAACCTGTCTCTGTGGTGACTGCCTGTGCTCAAGTAACCTCTGCTGTGAGTTTCCTCCTACATTGCTGAGGGAAGAACAATGGAATAATGGTGCACATCCATCATGTTCTATGCAGACACCAGTAAAGAGTCTTTGGGTAGACGCAAGAGAAAGGTAAACTTACCATCACAGCGCAACCTTTGAAGGAAACTGTGAGAAAAAGTGCTTTTCCTGCAAAATTACAAAATGAGTGTCACACAATTTATAACAAAGAGAGCAGAGTTAAATGAAACAAAAAGTAGACCCATCACTTCCTATAGCCTATAACCTTTCTTTAATAACAGTTCAATCAAAGTTGGTACCTGACCTCCTATCCAGAAATGAGAAAGAACATGGTTTTGTCTCACATTTTCATGTACTATACTTTGTCAAAAAAATTGGTGTAGGTCAGTTTCTGTGACTTTACCTTTCATTAAAAGTGAATGTTGTTACAACAATATTTTCATGCAAAAGTGTCATTATTAAGGTCAGTTTGCTTAAGTTTGCATTGTAGTTTTGCCAAAACTATTACGAAAGCTGGATACTAAAACTCATTTATTAGTTCTTCTAACTTTTTCAACTGTTAAGCTGCACTCCAGATATTTCTATGTATCAGTTAATTTGGGACTATTTCAGCTGCTTAATTTATTTAGTACTTTTACCCATATGTTTATCCATTAGGTTCCAGTACAACCATTACATTGAATTAGCAGTAAAGCTTGAAACATTTGTGAATGCTTTCGAATTTTCTCCATTTCTACATAAATATGCCTAAAATCTAATCCAACATCTATGCAAGTTCATTATAAGAAAGTCACATACATTTTTGCCCATTCCTCATTATAGAACAACTCATGTATTCTGGTTGGCTTTCTTGCATGAACTGCTTGGTTAAGGTCAGGACTTTGATCCAAAACATTACATTTCACATGTTTTAACCATTCTTTAGTAGAACAACTTCTGTGTTAAGAGCTATTGTCATACTGATCCGTTTTTGGTTGTGCTTCAGTTCATGGATAGATATCTTAAAATTTTTTTAAAGAATTTGTGTGTATACCAATTCATGTTTTCCTCAATGATGGTAAACCATTGTGTTCCAGTAGATGGGCAGCAATAAGAGTAGTGGCTTCCACATTTCACACCATGCTCAAGACTCTCCTCAGGTTGGACTAATGAACATCAATCTAAGCCACTGCAAGAAAGGCCTTTAATGGCCCTGATGTACATTTGAGTTTATTTGTGACCTCCTGGACTAATACACATCTTGCTCTTTGCATGATCTTTGTTTAACAACCACTCCTGGGGAGAAAACAGTGGTGCTGGATGCTCCTCATTTGTACACAGCAGAGGTGGGTAGAGGTGAGTAGCCAAAAATTGTACTCAAGTAAGAGTAGCGTTACTTCAAAATAATATTACTCAAGTAAAAGTAAAAAGTAGT
>JAUMHL010000029.1:17723568-17775166 GCA_032362345.1 Sandelia bainsii
TGTAAAGGTTATAGTGCATTTTAGGTTCATCCTGAAATTTCACCCAAAAGCCGAATATCCCTAACTTTGTGAGTAGTATATGTATATATATATCATCAATATCTGAAGCATAGACATGGCTAACAGTGCCAATCACCAGCACCCTCTTTGTTGCAATCCAAAGCCCAGCTGGGAGAGGATCAAAGATGGCGGAGTGAGTAGCAACTTTTTTGCAGGCTCCGGAACTTTTTTAGTTTAAGTACGGGAATTGTGAACTGGAATTGTGAAATTGTGAACTAACCGTACTGCAAATAAGATGGATCATTACAACTTGATGGTGCCTCAGAGAGGCATGTGATGACCAAGACATTGAAGAGCTGGAAGTTGATAAAACGACCTCCAAAGAACAAAAAATTAACTGGGCTCAAACACCAGCAAAAGGTTAGAACGCAAAGAAAATAAAAGGCCAGAAATTGGAGGATGAGAACACTGCTGCTGCTATCATGCACTCAGATCTTAACAGAGAAGATGGACTACGCTTCCTCCTTCGAGAGCCATTATCATCCAGTTCAGCATGAGAATGGTCCGGGAAGATGTCTGGAAGAAATCGAGAGATGCGAGAGTCTGCAAAGAGATGAACATCTGCTTTAAGGAAGACCGGGAGGCTCGAGACAAACTGTGGCTGCTGGTTCAAGAAGCCAGTAGAAAGAAAGGCTACGCTCTGATTGACAACCTAGACAACCAAGAGTGGACCTGAACTGAACATTATGTTTCACTGTTTCACTTCTCAGGTATGCTGATTTAAAATCAGCTTTAATATTTCATGTTCCCCGACTGTTTATTGCAGTTTATTTTATTTATATTGGGTTATTGCAATACTTGTCTAAATTAAAGGCATAGCTGCTTGTTTTCTAAATTTTCCTGTTTATTCAAAAAAGTCTATAGACGTGTTTTATGTTATCTTTTGTCTTGTTAAATGCTAGGGGGCTAAAAAACACTGAAACATAAGGCAATTTTTGTTTTCTGCAAGGAGCAAAAGGCTAACTGTGTTTTCTTGGAAAGGTTCTGGAAAATACAGTGGGTAGACTCTGTTTTCTATAGTCATTCAGCTGGAGTGATGATTTTATTTAATAAGTTCCCAGGTAATGTCATATACCACAAAAGTGACTCTGACAGTCATGGGTTAAGGGCGGTCTCAGAAATTCATGGTTCAAACTATATTCTGTTATGTGTGTATAGTTATAATAATAGAGCTCAGAACAAAAAACTTTTTACTTTCCTATGTGAAAGATTGGAGTAATGGAAGTTAAGTTATTCAGCGAACAAGATTATTATGGGAGGAGACTTTAATGTGGTTCCTGATCTTTCCTTAGATGGTTTTCCATCTGTCACATTTTTTAGACTATGATATTCTGAACTTGGTCACCAAAGTCAGCCTGTGTGACTATTGGAGAATGAAAAATCTCACTGCAACTCAATACACTTGGTTTAATTCCTCAAACAATGGCCAGTGTTCAAGGATAGATTACTGGTTAATTTCAAACAATTTGATTAATGATATTTCGAAGTGTGAAATCTCAGCAGCTCCTCTAACTGATCACTGCATGATTTCTTTGTCCATTTCATTAACTAAAGAGGGACCTCGTAATCTTATATGGAAATTTAATAACAACCTCCTGAATAATGAAAACTTTTGTACCGAAGTTAAACAATTAATTGAGGAGATTGGCCAACTGGAAATGTCAAATTCAAACACATGGGAATAGTTCAAATTCAAAGTTAAACAGGTGGCATGTCAAATAAGCAAAACCTCTACTAAATAGAAAAAATATGAGCAACAAAACATGAGGGGAACAATGATAGGAATGGGAATATACATAATCATATTAGACTGATTCTTGATATGCTTGATTATTGAAAGCTAATCAGAACAGAAAGCCTGGTGTTATTTCTAGACTTTTATAAAGCATTTGATACTGTTGAACTTTTTTTTGTTTGAAACATTACATCACCTGGGTTTTGGAAAAAAATTTTGCTATATAATGTTTAATAAAATGTTTTACTCTAACATCTTTAGCTCTGTTTCTCTTAATCCTGGAATGACCCCTAGGTTTCAGGTGAAGCGAGGTATTTGACAGGGATGCCCAATTTCCTCTAAGCTCTTCATTTTGACCACACAAATATTGGTGCTACTTATCAATAATGGCCCTGAATTACAAGGCATTAGCATCCTTGAAAAAGAATATAAAATAACATGACATGACTAGGTTGTAACTGCGGCCTTTGCGGTTAGAAAATCTTGTTTTATCCTAGCATGATATTATTGCAAATCAATTAATCATCCTATTTGTTTGTTGATAATCCTATAACCTAGGATTTCTGGATTGTATGTTTATACACTATCCTACACCTTCGTCTGATAATGACCTATGTTTATCCATTGTGTATCCTGTATATGAGTATTTAGTATTTTGTGTTGATCTCTTGGTTATGGTTCTTTCCTTTCTTTCCTTTTTGAACTGTGAGCAGCTGTGACATGGCAAAATAATTTCCCTCTGGGATTAATAATGATTTTTGAATCTTGAATAATTGTGGACCATGGAGAATTTTTTAGATGACGATTATGTATTTGTGGTTGAGAATGAGGCCTTTGAATACTGATTTTGTGGCTCTGGATTTTGATTAGGATGCTGGCTGTTTTCCCTCCACTTACCTGTGAGCTGCTACTTCTTTTTTGCCTCTGTGTTGTCTGCCTTCTGGTCATGAACAGCTATAACTACTGTATATGCTGTGGAGAGTGTTTTCTGCAGTCTGCTAGGTTCTGAATATACTTGCTACAAACTTACTCCACATGGTGAACACCAATGGACTGAGCATGGCCATCTTGCCACCCCGGCGGTCACCACCACTTTTGGTGTCATTACCTCCTTTGGGTCCAGCCTTAAGAAATCATTACACCTCTGCTTGTCATCTCACAGGATGGTTCACATGCACATAAACAGCATTACATTGAGTGAGCTCAAAAGGACTGCATGACTTTAAAATGAGAAGCTCCCAGGGGTTAAAGGGCATTTAAATTCAGCAAAATTGCAAGCAGGTAGCTTCAGAAGCAAGGAATGTGGTTAGTGTTTAATAGAAAAAAAGCATGCTAGAAGGGTCACAGTCATAACATCACAACCATCATCCCTGAGTTGATTCTGTTTTTAGAAACTAATAAATGGAATCAACACTTAATAATATTTATGGCTATTGTTTTTCGTAATGAAACTGACTATGTTGCTGGTATAGACATAGTGTGGACATATATGGTTCGAGGGAGCTGAAACCTGAGAGCCTTCCCTAAGATGTTTAGGGGGAGCTCTAAAAAACTTGACCACTTTTGTGTTATTATAAGTTCTGTACAATAAGTTTCCTGAAATAAAAACAATAGTAGTAGTAGTGGTATATATACTGTATATATATATATAATGGTATATGTGTCTTTTTTCTCATTACATTCAATTTTCTAAACATCTGTCTCTACTAATTAACACAATTCTGTGTCTATGCTGTGGAAATGACTGCTGACAACAGTCACTGACTACAGCTAACCCCAGCAGCGCTAACATGTCTAACCACCGTCACAACCTGCAGCAGCAAACCTGGGCCTGAACCTGTTGATGCAACATGGCCTTTCAATTTGACAAGGTAGAATGGCATGAGTGTAAAGCAGGAATACATGGCTCATCACCAAAAATCAAAAGCTATCAACAGTACGCATTGCAGTACTATTACTACCACCTGCAGTAGTAATAGTAGAATGTTTTTCTCTTGTTTGGTCTCCCTACTGTGCACATATGTACATTCATGTGACCTGGGGTGTGTGGTTAGAAATTAAATACCCAGCCTCAATTAATAGCCCAGCCCACCCCTGCTCTATTATCCACACAGGTCAATGCTTCACCTCTATCATGTTGGGATAGTGGCAGAAGTCTTGTGGAGAAAACAATGGTAAATTAAATAAAATTATCTGCATACTGTAGACACCACAAGGGATAAATTGGATTTTATTTTACTAGGATGAACTGGCCTGTGAGGGACCGAGCAGGCAGGCAAGAGGAAACAGGTGGATGTTTAAAAAAATAAAGGGTTTTATTTACCCAAAAAATGGAAAAACTATTTACAAAATATTTAGTAATATTCAGGGCCCATAAAAGAGGTCAACAGAACAGAAATAAACTCAGGCAAAGTTAACTCATTAAAATTAACTCCAACTGAACAGACCAACTAACAAAGACAAACTGACAGAGGTGGGTAGAGTAGCCAAACATTTTACTCAAGTAAGAGTAAAAAAGTATTTGGTGAAAAGACTAACTGAGTAACTGTTTTATCGTAATGTCTGATTTATTTTTTTTTAGAATTGATGTAATCAGACAAACAAAAATATAAAATAATGTGCAGATTCTGGTATTTCTGAATAATGTCTCATCTGAATTCATACAAACATTTCACAAGGTCTGCTTTGACAGTTTTTTTTAAAGAACATTTTTAACAATACAGAAAAACTCACAATAATATTTTGTGAAAAATCTTTCCAGTGGTGTAAATGACATCAAAACACTGTGTGAGCAATATGTAACTTGTTTAAGGTTTTTGCTTAGATAATTTAGGTGATCCCTTTAAATTTCCTATTAAAACGGAAGTTTTATTTTGAAAGGACGGCCAACATTCGCAGTACATTCACTTGACGCTAAAAAGTAAACAAGGGAGAAACGGTGAAGGAGATAAAAAGGTGTTAAGTTAGACAAAACTCTGCTTATATTTAGCTTGTTATGATTTAAAGTCCTACGTGGTTTTAATTTGTTCTCTTGTCCTTTATTTGCTTTCTTCTAGCTCTTACATAGGTTGGTTTGATAGCAAGTTATGTGCAAATGAAACAACAACAAAAAAAGAACGGCTCCCAACCGGAACTCGGCTCCATCGTTCGTCGTTCAGTAGATTCGGTTCGTTCTTGAACGTCACAACTCTAGACGGCTTCTCTCTGGTAGAATAAAAGTGACGAGTGGAGTGTTGTCAAATGTAGCAGAGTAAGAGTTGCGTTTCTTCTTCACAAAACTACTCAAGTAAAAGTAAAAAGTATGGTGCAGTAAAACTACTCCTAGAAGTATTTTTTTTTCAAAAGGTTACTTAAGTAAGTGTAACGGATTAAATGTAACTCGTTACTACCCACCTCTGGTACACAGTATGCCTGACATATGATCTGACAGTCAACTGGTGGAGTCCAGTAAAGTCCTTTGGAACCTTTTTCAGCCTGGTAGGTATCAACTCTTCTTCTAAGGTCTCCAGGAATCTGAAAACCTTTTTACAGTCTTTCCACATACTACTTGGCAATGAAAAAAACTCTGAAGAGAAAAAGAACCCCTGTTTGGGAATCAGTGCTTTCTTCTTTTTAACAGCCTCCTTCATATTATCTATTTTTATCCATCAACCCCCATCTGTTTTTAATTACCAATGCATTTTATCCAGTACTATCACTACACCATTGTAAAACATCCTGTTCTCTGCAGGTTATCTTAATAGACACATCTATATAAAAAAAAAAAGCTCTCTTACAACTATATATAGTGAAACCCATGTTATTTCCATGTTTCTAAGAGTCTACTGAATCTACATTGCTAATGTCAGCTAGAAGTACTGAGACCAAGCTACCTGGATTTGCTATTATAAAGTCTAAAAAATTCAAATGCCTTTATAGTGAAGAAGTATACATAATACATACAGTACAGCACTACGTGTTCACATAGCCTCACACACTGCTACCTAATAGTTGTGATCAGAGGTACTCAGTACTCAGATGAGGAGTGAACTACGAAGATATATCTAATATACACTGTAGTGGTGAAAATGCAGTAGCTAAATTAACACCATCAACATAAAAAACAAAGCAGACAATGCGTGTCAGGAATAAGAAAATCTCAAATTTTTTAATTGACAGGGAAACATCCTTCAGGACAACGGTTGGTCATCACACAGCAACAATACAATGTAGAGAGTTTGACTGTGTGTCGAGCATTTAAACACCTCCCCTGCTCCCTCCCTTCTCCCTCTGTTATTGGGAATAATGGAGGGCTTATTATTGCAGACACGTTGGCTCTCCTTTGACAGACAGAACACACCTCCCCTCCTTGTAAGGCTTGGGGGTTTGGGGGCAGGGGTGCCTGGGTGAATCACTGAAGGGTTATAAAAAAAGAAAGCAAGAAAGAAAACACAAGGCTTCTGATTCATCAAAGTCAAGTTCTATCACAGTTTGAACTTCCTGGAGTCTGGTGTTGTGGTAACACTTGTGTTGTAGCTTGAGGCCAGACCAGCTCAGTGTCAACTCGGGAAACACAATTATTACTGTCCTGATCTGTCCTTTACAGAGTACCAGGGCTGAAGCTACTCCTATATAAAATATACATCAGTTCATTAGTTTCACCATCACCACATGTTATCAGGAGGAAAAGTGAGAAAGGTTCACCTCAACATTGAATAACATTGGTTCTGAACAAAATAGAACCAACTAGGTTTCCATGTCTCTCTATAAAACTGTATAAAGAGGAGCTATTTCCTCATACAGTAAATAACCACCCAGTATTGCATTGGACAATAAAGAATGGGGTCATTTTAATTAGTATTTTATCAGATACCAATTAATCAGAGCCCAGTGCAAGTAGGTAATCAATCTACAAATGGAAACATCTGAAAATGCAAATATCAAAATCTCTAAAACATCCTGATGATTATTTCCCAATTTTTTTTTTCTTAAATCAGAACATGCAATAATCAAAACTGTTTCCTCAAAAACAGGATTTAAATACTGAGATCCAAAGATCTGTATATCATAAGAACAATTATGCAGTCACTCTACCAAACTGTGTTGATTATTATGGCAATGTGATGGAGATTGGGGTTGTCTGCACTATGTCAAATAAGAGAGAGACAGAAAGAAGCTGTCTCTGCACTACTCAAAACCTCCCACTACTGACAGGCTGTGCAGGAAGAGGACATGAAACAGGACAAAGCAGTTGCACAATAGTGGTGTGTTCAAGCACATACTCTATAAAATTATTGAAAACCAGGGGAACAGCCAACTTTGCCATGTTCAGGAGGGAGGACAACATCTGAACATCTCAGAATCCAACATCAGATGTGTTTCTGTGTGTCAGAACTGGAAGAAGAGTGCTATCAAAAGACGAACTAGCTGACAGCTGTGCTCATCTGCAGCAATGTTTTCAGTTTTCACTCTTGACTTTACAAGATGCCAGCATACATCTCACTTTGTTATTTTTACCTCACCTTCCCCTGAAGTCACAGCAGCAGCAGCACTGTACGGCCAAATGTGTCTCTATGCAAGGATGACAACCAACAACAGGCCTGTGTTGACCTGTGGAAAATTTAAGCTTACATACAATATATTATTTTCTTTCTGCTTTTTTCCGTATGTTTTATTAACTTTATTAAGTTCCCTCTGCATGTACAGTGCATGGGAGACACACACATAGAAGAAGAATGATAATTAGTGATATTCTAGACCTTCTTGTGTCACTTTCCTTAAAGTTTGCAATCTGTAGGTGACATTTTGGGGGTTTTAATGATCATTTTATTGATTTTGATTTTTTACACCAACTATGTATCAAAAATCAAAGATACAAGTCATCTGTCTGACTTCATACCTCCTACAGAGACCCACCTAATTAACTGCATATGCTTAAAATTTTATTGGTTTGATGACTATAGCTATTAAGATGGATTTCTTTTTATTTTGCGCAAATATGAAAAATTGAGCCTAAGGTGATTATTGTACAGCATCAAAGCACTTTGGTTTTCTCTCAGATTACTGAGGTCTTGTGCATGTCACCTGGTGATCAGAACAGAATAAAGATGCCATCTCAGCCAGCTGCCTCTAAAAGGGAGTCAGTATCTTACAAGCATGCTTCTTGTGTGCCTGTGCCAAACCAATCTGTGCACAAAGGAGGAAATATACAGTACATATTGTGCTGTGTTGGAATAAAGGTATGGCTTGATAAAAGAAAACATTCAGCCACTGGAAGGAAAATGCAATACTTGTGTCATTCACACCTTAGGTGTTGCATGATTTCATTTGTAGATAATGCACTGTAATTTACGTGTATTTAATAAACGTGATGTGTGTTGTCGATGTGATGTGTTAGAATTAGGGATTAAAAAAAGAGGCGTGACCAATAGCTTGTTGAGCCCACAGCAGAAATGCTTGTCACTCTTCTGCTCACAATTACACTATCTGTGGGTGGGCCTGAGCTTTGGGAGAGATCTACAGTATCTACTGCTGCCAGCCACGCCCATGCCACTGCAGCCACGCACAGGGGGCAAGTACTTATAGTAGCATGAACACTAGAGATAGAAATACTCTCGGTCATCATATAAAATGGGTTTATATTATATATAGTAGTTCTATTTACGAACACAAGAATGTGGTTGTTTTATGTAGTGTGGATGTCACTATATTTTCCACAAGTATATATTATTATTGCACTCTGGCTACACATATAAGTTAGTTTGGTTGTCTTTAGATGTACAGAAACACTAAGAGGTGTCAGAGCTGATCCAGCTTGAAAACAGTTGTGGAAAGAGAGGCTCAGTGATGCTATTTTCAGTTTTAAGAAAATAATACAGGATTATCGTAATAATCGTAATGTATATTGACTTATAGCCAGCAGTCTACAGATTTATTTAATTTAGTTTTAGTTTAGTTTTTTTCTTCCAAAACTAACTACAGTTTTAAAATCAGTTTTGGATTAATCAGGAATAATGATCAAATTTAGAAGAGATAGCTTACAGATTTAGCTATTAACTCCAAACATGTATGCACATTTGAAAACTGCACTCTCTGTGTGTGCATCACTGAGCCCACTTCTTGAGACTGTTATTTGGACACCAGATACACAGAAATCGGAGACAGAGCTACAGAAACACATCACACACACCTGTTCTCTTCTTTCTCTTTTTCAAAATAGAAAAATAAAATCCCAACCTAAGCTAAGTGTTGAGAGGAGGGTTGAGCTCCTCCAATCTCTCTCAGTTTTGAAAAGTAACATACATTCACAAGAGGACAACAAAAAACAAGCAAGTTTGAAATTCAAATTCAAATCTGTGTGCAAAAACAGTTTAGATCTCTATAAAAATATGTGCATATGGATAGAGCTATTTTTAATCTCACCAAATACAGTATTTTCCTTTATTTACACTGCACAGATACACAGATAAACATACACTACAGCTCTGCTCTGCTCCCCCTGTCTGTCATTGCAGGCGTAAGAATAACATGTCCGACTTTCATGACAGCAGAAATGACAATTCTCGCACACGCTCTCTCACGTACACACTTCTGCTCTGATCAATGTGATCGAGGAGAAGAGGAGGGGCAAGCAGAATGTCTGTAGAAAACCTGAAGTTGCATATCCCACAATTCCCCCCACGCTCGCATTTCACAAACCACTTCCTGTAAAGGTCAGAGGTGATCAGCCAGACGCTGCTTCCTGATTGGCTTGCATGGGTAGGTACAGTGTGTCAAAAAAACTTTGGCTACGGAGTTAGGTGGCTTTAGTCCTGGTGTGTTGTTGGTCCAAACACACACACAACAGCAAGCACTGTTTGACTGGTACAGGCTTGGTGGATCTGCTGTCCTTTATCCTGGGTTCAGGAAAATGGATCCACTGTCTATTATTCTAAGACAGGAGTGTACCAGCATCCCTCTGGAAAAATCAATCAATGTCTTGTTTAGTATTCATCAAAAAAAGTTCATCTCCCAAAAAACCCATTTGTCTCACTCTCTCTCCCCAGCACCAATCTCTGCTGAGGTCAGCCAAGGCTTCACTATTCCAGCTTCAGAGATTTTGGACCAATTAACTGACTTCCCGAAGGCAACAGTCGATCTTCACTGGGCGGTCCTCCGGTTCTTTGCACTGAATCCCGCACTGCTTCCCAGTCTGTTGTCAAAGGGGGAAGAGCAGGTGTCTTTATCAGTGTCTGACAGGCCAGCTGATAGTCCACCCATGTATCTGGATTGTGGTTGGTCAAAGGTGAATTGGGGGAGGGGGATGTAGTTCCCTGTGAGAGGGGAGTGCCTTGGGGAAAGGGACTGTGTCTGTGAGAAAGGCATAGCGTTTGGGAAAATAGGTGCATGAGGCTGGATGAAGATGTTTGGGCTTACTGGGATGTGTGGATGAGTAGGTGTGGATGGGTGCGGTGGAGTGTATGTCTGAGTGTGTATTGGTGTAGATGCCCGCGAGAGTGTTAGGGTGTGTGTTGGTGAGTGTGCTTGCAGCGGTATGTGGATAGGCGTTAGTGCTGTGTACATCGGCGACTGCACCGGTGTATCTGCTGAGATGTCTTGTGTGTTTGACCGTATGTGCGGGGTCAAGTCATAGGAGGGTGTCCTGCGTCTCAGCATCATGCTGCAGTCAGTAAGTTTTGGAGGTGAGGCAATTTGGGGGTGTTCCCTCTCTGAGGGCGGGTGGATGGATATACAGGGAGGACTCATCTTCTTCTTTCTGTGGCCGCCCCCGACTGACTGCACCCTCACAGGAAATGCCTGCCCACCCTTTTCTGACCTGTGGGCCTCCTGTGTAAAGTGTTGGTCGTCACTGGTGATGACAGCTTGTGGGAGGCAAACCTCAATGGAGTGGCGACGCTGGTCGTCAGGGTAACCAGCAGACAGAGCTGATGGGTTGTCCAGGAAGGCCTGGTTGTCAGCGCTAAAGCCCTTCCTAAAGTCACGGTCCTTTAATCCTGCGCCAAGCAGACTGAGTGTGCTCCTTGACGAGCAACTTGGTAGCTGGGGCGAAGGAGGGGGAGAGGTCTTGGGGTCAGGAGAGTATGGAGAGGTGTAAGGGGAAAGGGAATGGCTGCGACCAACCTTCCCTTTGCTCTCCTGCCCTCCCCCTTCTTCATCTTTCCACCTGTGGTGGGCTGAACTGGTGATGTGATACACTTCCTCATCAGCCGGGTCGCAAAGGGAGGCCGCAGAAGATGGTCTATGCCTCCGAAAGCTGGGATGTCGCAAGGGGAGACGAGGGGAGGGAGGTGGAGGGAGAAGAAGTGAGGGGGGAGATGGTGGAGGGGGGTGGGAAGGGGAGGAAGAAGGTAGAGGAGTCAACAAAGAGAGAGAGGGGTTAGGGAGTGAGAAGGCAGAGGGGGAGCAGGGTGGGAGGGAGAAGGATGAGGGTGAGGAGGGAGGAGGAGGAGGCAGAGAAGACGGGGAAGAGGCATGAGGAGACAGTGAAGAAGGGGACGGGGGAGGCACATAGATGGGGTTGGGCCGCTCCTGTTTCTTAAAACCCTGGGACTCCACTGAATCCACTTTAACTGCCACCTGCACAAAAACACACAACGACACTTGTATCAGTAATTCTAAATGGCTGTTAACTTAATAATGTGTGTGTGCATGTAAGCAGCTCCCACCTGTCTGTGCAGGGCTCGTGGGGAGGGGCTGGGCGTGGGCGGGGCAATGCGGGGCAGGGTGAGGGTGGGAGTTGACTGACGGTGAACGGGGGAAACATCTGGTACCTGCAGCAGAGAGCGTCTCTCACATGGCTGGGAGTGGACCGACGTCACTGAGCCTGAAGGTGTAAACGTAACATGTTTCAATCACACGTGATACAACCACGTGTACACGCTCTTAATGCAAACACATGCTTTTTTTTTTTTTGCAGAAAACACATGCATTTTGTGCATATACATTCACATACACACATAACGACAAATTCCTATTAATTAAGAATAATATAAACTCCTTATATTTGAGGAATGTTTACAAAAGAGATAATTCTACTAACACTTAATCTTAACAGCAGATTTGGATTTAAGCAACTAGAAGAACAATTCAACTAAAATTTTAAAATTTTAATTTTAATTGCTGTTTATTTAGAGGTTATTCAAATCTGCTATCAAAATCAGGTGCTTACTAAATGGAAATCACTGGCGCTTATTTGCTCATAAAAATAAAAATGTTATCAGTGGAGTAACTGCAGTGAGCTGGATGTCAGGGATAGAGTCATACAATACAGTATAAAGAAAGTTTTCTAGATGTACGATTCTGCATTAGATCCTGGTTACATTAACTGTTCCATGTTACTGCATTTAGAGAATCATACCAGGGAACATTAAAATCCTGATTGCATATAGCACTCTAAAGCATCTCAGTACAAAGTACTGTGTGTGTAACCAGGGTCTCAGGCAGTCTGCACACACAGGTCCAGTACACCTGTGAGTTCAGATGTCATAAAGTCAAACATGTTTTTAAAAAAAAAGGACTCTGAGGTAAACAAGTTGATCTAAAGTTTGTACTTTTAGTCCAAGCTGTAAAGCCACTTGATTATAAATCCAGCATGTTTAAAAAGCAAAAAACACCACAGCAGTGATGATTACATGTTTTACATGTACAGTTGACTTTGCAGCTTGGCTATGAAGTTAACCATCATTCTAGCTGAGTATTCAGCCATTCCACAGCTGAGCAGATGAGCCTGTGTGAAGGTTGCAGAGATTCACATGGATCAGCTCATCCACTTCAGTCAATACCTTGGGACAGAGCTGGGCCTGTCCGCAGCCTGGCCACAACATGCCATTAGATTCTGACTGCAGATAAAACAGTGCTTGTCAGTGGTTAGAGTCATATTCTCAGCAAATGTATTCTGCTTCTACTTTGTTTACAGACACAAGCCGGAACTGGAGTCCTTGCTAATTTGGCAGGGCTCGAAAATGCTGCTGAAAAATTTCCAGGTCAGAGTTTTAATCACAATGAACACAAATAGTTATAGTGTCAACTCAATTAAATCACATAATTAGCTGGTTGTGCTTTAAAGCATTATGAACAGGATGTAATAATGTCATTAAGGTAAGATAGAGCACCAAAACTCTATGTTAATAATTATACTGTAATATCATGTTGAAATTTTAAGTTAAGCTACCTGAATGCTGGTGCTGAGGACTGAGATCCACTTCCTGCAGAGAGTAAGGGGTGCTGGCGGGCCGCACAGGTCTAAACATGTAGCTGTCGTTAGGCAGAGAGTGCATCCTGGATACAGACATCTTCCCTGACGACAAGTCCTGGCCCTCATATTGCACCTCTTCCTCCTATAGGGGGAGACAAAGACCACACAGCTCTAACACTGGCTCTTTGCTGTTTTATTCAGCAATACTACATACTGCAAAATACAGTATACAGTACCTGTCCAGGTGAATGTGGACATGGCCCAATGTAGGTGCCTCCCACTGAACTGTTGTTGGAGGTTGTGCTTAACTTGCGTTGCCTCTCCATTGCCATTTCCAGGGCGATCTCTGCATCCATCTCTGCTTCCTCTTTAGCCTCCTGCAAAAACACATGTACTTGTATTAACTACATTTTACCGTAAATGCTGACGACCATCCAAAAAAGGATAAATTTCTGTCCCAAAGAGGCAAAACACTACATCCAGACCCTACATGTCTTTAAAACTTGTGTTTACCCAGTTACACATGAACCTAAGTGTCTGCATTTGTGCACTGCCTTAGCCTTTCTAGTTACTATACCTTGTTGCTTTCCTCTAGATGTTTCATCAAAACAGCCACCACCACATTGACCAGCACAAACTGGGCCATGAGAACAAAGGTGACAAAATAAATCGGAGAGACAAGCGGCAGGTATGTGAGACAGTGGCTGTCCTCTGGACGACACTCCCTTAATGTGTCCTTAAAGGCACAGAGAAAGATTCAGTTACAAAGAAGAAGCGAAAGCAGGTAAAGGAACAATACAGACAGACAGAGAGTGTGAAACATGGTGACATTCACTCACATCACAAGTTATTACAGAATATACTAAAACAAACAACTGCCTGTCCAAAGGGCCAGAGGCTATATTACTAGTATTATTATTACTAGTTTAGTAATAATGATAAAACTTAAATTAGAAATTAGCTTACTAAAGTAAAACAGGAATAGTCTGAGTGATATGTTTTTAAGACGTGTATTGAAATTGCAGATGTCATTACGTGCTTTGCTCTCTGTGTAGTGACATGATGTAAACTACTGCTGCTGCAGCACATTCCTTTACTTTCTGTGGTGTTGGTTGTTTTGTGTAGGACTGGTAGGACGATAACTGAACAGCCCCCCTTCTGGACAGGCAGTGAATTAGCAAATGGAATTGAGTGATGACAAGCCAGTGTCATGAGGTGCTGGCATCTAAAAATGAAATAGAAACTTTATAGCGTAGAAACTTGTTAATTGGTATCTCAAACTTACATAGATCTCAATATAAGAAAGTAAGTGTCTTTAATAGAGAAATGAGGACCTCTGTAAAAGTGTATTTTGCAAACGGCCTTACACTGTGCTTGTTTAGATAAATACAATCAAATAAAATTATATAAATAAAGAACCCTGCATCGTCATCATTTCTACCAAATAAACGTATGTCTATCTTGTATTGTATGCCATTAGTTTACACTTAATAAGAATCCCTTTTTATGCATGATCCTGAGGAACAATTATATCATTGTTTCTTGACAAATTACAATACAACATGTGTATGTGTGTCTGTGTGTGTGTGTGTGTGTGTGTGTGTGTGTGCTTGCTCGTACTTTCATAATCCCATTCCAGTTGTCCCCAGTGGACACTCGAAACAGTGTGAGAAAGGCCATCCCAAAATTTTCAAATGTTGCGTGTCGACTCAGACCCTCACATGGGTTGCTGGCATTGCACTCTGATGGACACACAAACAATCAAACATGGACGTGTTGGTAAAAGCAATAAGAAAAGGTAGAAAAGTGAGCGTGTGTGATCAAGTCTGATTAAAACAGCATATGCTGAACAAAGAAATAGATGAGGTACAATCTAGCAATGTGTTCCTGTGGAGGAGAACAGATGGCAGTCTAGTAAAGGACAGGGAAAGTGTCAGTCTCAGGGTCGATTTGACACAAAGTCCTCAGGAGACTTTTTACAGCATCAGCCACCAGACCATATCTTCCTTTTTGTTGATCCCCAGGTTACATTTGTAGGAAGCTAGAGGGGAACATGGAAAATGAGGCACCTTGTTGTTTATTCTAAGTGCCTGTTATTAGGAGAAAAGTGTTACGATTTACAAGATTCTTCAGACAAAACTAGATGAAACAAAGTAAAACCAGTGGGATTATTTGATTGTAAAGTGAAAAATATACGTGTAGTTCCTCCAATAAAAGGGAAAAAAATAGATTCCTCTCCCCAAGAGTCATGGCCCAATAGTAAAAGAATAGGGGTGGAAATGGAGATTAGTGTGGACATTAGGCTTCAAGAGATCAGTAATTGAATTTGCGTTCAGATTCAGAATGCAAGATTTTCCAATATCAGCAGCTTGAATCCAAAAATATGACTATTAACATTCAAACCCTCATTCCATCCTCGTTCCTATCTCCTTCACAGCCATCTGCAGACACCACGAGAGCTCAGACTCAAAGTGCCAACACACAGTATCGCCCATGCCATACGTCTCTCCAAGGAATTTAAGATTTTTCATCTAAAGGCAGAAAGATTTTATCAGTCAATCAAACCAGTTACTGATGGACTTTTGAGAAGGTGTCTAAATTGTCGAATTTTACTACTTGAAGGGGACTTAAAGAAGAATAAAGCTTTATCAGAAGACCTACAGTATGTAACCACTTTAATCCCCCAAAGACAAATAGTGACTTTTATTATGTTATAGCTGGCTGCTTGTATTCTTACAAATAATCACAGACATCAGTCCTTTGATGGAGAAAGCTATGTTCCTTTATTGAAAACCTTTCACTGGGAATATGAAGCATAAAAAGAAGGAAAGCGACACGGTTTGACCGCTCTTTAATGTAAATTTCAGTGGGTAATTGTTGCTGTGAACTCCGAAAAGCCTTTTTCAGTTTTTTAATACAACAGTAATGTTTCCTGATCCTCACTATGCTGCACAGAAATATTCTCCACCATCCGTCTCTACAAGCCCGTTCCAAATATAGTTCAGTGCTTCAGTTTTTAAAACAGCATTTAAAATGAGGTTCACACAGTGAAAAGAAGCTTTTCACTGTCGGTATCTTTAAAAAAAAAACATTGTAATAAATGGAGAGACATTTTTCTTTTGTGAATCTGGAAAACAGACATCCCTTCATTTTCTCATTGTGTTGAGCAGAGTCATACTAATATGTCACAGAAGGCAACCTCTTCTTCACCAAGGTGTTTTCATTTTGCCACCCCAGGTGCCGTTTTACTAATTCTCTGCCCTCACACAATGTTGCACTCTCAGAGAAGATGGGTTGGATTGAGCTAGCCTATTGAGGAAGCAATATGTAAATAAATGTGATCATGCAAATGTGATCTTTTCTTGTTAAAACAAGCCTCTGATGTGAGAATGGTAGAGAGAGACAGAGATGCGGAGACAGATGGGGGTAGAGAGTGAGGACTCAACACAGACAGCTCAGGCACGAACATTTGCTGTAAGTCGTGACTGTGGTAGTAATGAGCGGATTCAAAAAACCTTTACTGCAGAAACTCGTAGACTGTGGTGTGTGTTTTTGCCAGTAATGTGACTGACCCAGTTTGCCGAAGAGCTCCACTCCCAGCGCAGCGTAGATGAAGAAGAGCAGCATGAAGAGGAGTCCAAGATTTCCCACCTGGAATCAAAATGCATCATAGATCTCTCTGCACACTATTATTATATACTGAAGCATAATACTACTTGTTTAAAGGTGCAGGGAATAAAAGGCGTTCGTTCATTTCCTTTATTACCTTTTGAGACTAATTAATAAATAGATCCAAGCTTTTGTTAAAATTATATTTTTTTAAAATATTTTTTTAAATAAACTTCTTTTTTTTTTATTAACAGATACACACTGTGTTTTCTGTGGTTTTGCCAGTAAGAAATCCCTGAAAGCTTTGACATTTTCTATCAAAAGTCTTAGCTGAATTATTGACCGTAGCTTTCAATTCAGTGCACTGGGAAATCTGGTGCTGAACCTTGACTGTTATAAAAAGCAGACATCAGGAAGAATTTGGGATCAGATCATAACAAATGAATGCACTTCCTAGGATAACATGTGCATGATAGAATAAGAAATGTATCCAGTTCCCTAAAGCCTGTCTTTGTGCACTCTGTGCCTTGATGGTTATATCTGTAGTCCTGACATTTAGAAAATAACAGAACAAAGGAGTCTGTCACTACATGTGTATCATAATCTTTGGTGCAGGGGCTCTTTGCCCGTAAGAACTGTGCCAGGCAGCAGGAGAAAGACCTGACATACTCCTAGGGAGGAGGTCAGCTTACAGACGACTCTAAAAAAGATTTAAAAGACAACTCACATATTAAGGTTCAATGTACGTAAAAATGCTGTGTGAAGTCAGAAGTCACTTGAATTAATAAATCCACTTATTTCTTTGCACTCACCATGTGCATAGCTGCACCATCTACCTATTTTGTGTTTTAACCAATTTGTGACAGTAAGATCAGATATTTTAAATAAATCAATGATAAAACGATGATGGTACTTTTTGTGAGTGGGCATGCATTATATCATACAAATATAATAATACATTCGTACGCTGAGTACGCTGTTCAGCTGTAAGAGCTGTGCAAATAAAATCAGACATTGTAGGGTCCGAAAACAAACTCTAAATGACAGATATGGCTTTTTTAAAATATTCATCAACAAGCATGAATCTTTCAGAGGCTTGTCTATTCTAAAGGAGACCTCCGTACTGGCCCTATATTCATAGAAACGTCATAAATAAAACAAGAAGCAAAAATGTTGGTCTTTTGTGTCTGTGTTTACCTGTGGCAGAGCTTGCATGACAGTGTCCAGCAAAGCTCTCATCCCTGTCGCCATCTTCAGAAGTTTTAGCACTGCAGAGAGATGCAGGAGCAGTAAACACTTAGTTGTTGGTGGTTTCAATTGGCCCATTTGCTACCACAGCAGGGAGACATTCAGATTTATATTTATTTCTAGAAGTCAGGAGGCATACTGTAAGTGATATTTCACATTTAATGCTGAATTTACTACAATAGACACAAAAAAAAAAAAGTTCAAAGACTGTGTCACGACATGTGTATCTGACTGTATGTAGCAATCACTCACAAATTGACAAAATTGAGTTATTGTGTATTCTCTGATCATTTTCAAGATAAATGGATTTAAACTGGTTATTGTCTGTGTGCATGAGTGTGTGACTGTGTGTGTGTGTGTGTGTGTGTCTACCTCGTGCTATCCTGAGTACTCTCATGATTCGTATGATGGTGGGGTTTATGGGCAGTGCTGCGTTCATTTTCAGCTCCTCCAAAGTGATGCCCATGATGGACAGTGCCACTATAGCTACATCCAGCTGATTCCATCTAAAGATACAGAGAAACACTATATTTTAGATGCATATAAAAAGGGTTAGTATCTGTGTTACTCTAGTCCTGTATTACGCTACATATGCCAACCGGTTATTCACTTCTCTGTTGCCTAACCTATATTTTTTTCTGTCTTTAAGTATACCCATGAAAAGTTGAAAAGAAGTGGAGCTGTCTGGCTGTTGATTAATGGATAGTCCACCCAATTATCCTCTGTTGTAAGGGAAACACTGAGATTACCCCTGATAAGCCTCCACCAGGGCACTCTAAGACAGATTCATACACTCACCAACCAATAGAACAAGATGCCACACAGGCATAAAGTTAGAGGGCTATACGTGTCATCATGGAGCTGGAGTTACCATTTCTAACTGTTTTACACAAAATGATGTATTGTAATTAGGAGATAATAACATAACATATAACATACAGTTAACTAATACAGTGACATTTAACAGCATTGTGTCCATCCTGTAACAAAATAAACATTCATCCAACTGCGTTACCTGTCTTTGAAGAATCGGTGTATGCCAAATGCCACAAGTTTGAGCAGGGCCTCGATGATGAAGATGAAAGTAAACACGTAGTTGCAATACTTCAGGACTTCCTCTAAATACTGAACACACAGAAAACATACACACATACACGTAAACTTATTTTGTAAACATCTAACAGACTAGATGCTTATTATTTTTTCCACATACTAAATGCAATTATTTATGTTTACCTTTTGTGGAAAAAAACACAGAAATTAAATCATTACATAACTTAAAGAGGAACTAAATAGCAGTATGAAATAAAGTTATCAGTGCTTTTTGCAGCCAGGAGAAATCTATAAGATTAAGTATTAGGAGCATAAATCAGTGTTGACCCTGATGCTAGTGGTGTTGTCAGCTTCAGTTTACATAGCTTACATAGCATAGTTTTACATAACTACATAGTTGTTTTATCTGATAATGAGTACTCCCTTGACAATGGGTCAACACAGTCATGTTATTCTGGGAAGTGGAGCTGCTTGCCAACACACTCGTGCTGTGAAAGTGGATGAGCTGAACTGACTGCAGCAGGAGCTGCTTTGCTCAGAGAATCCAGAACACTGCAGAGTTATGACATGTTGTCCCATTAGGTTGTTTGGTTGTTAGTTTGCATCAGTTAGAGGAATGCTAGACATTTTATGTTTGGCACAAAGAAAGTTTAGAAAGGATTTTATGTAAATGGTGGTCAAATATAAAGAGCAGCACCATATAGCAAAGAAGAGGAAAGAGGTTAAGTACTGTAGGTTTTTTGGTTCTGATAATAAAACTACACCAGTTTAACATCAGTTCTTGTTATGTATCTGATTAATTGACTATAATGTTTGTGCGTGTATATGCACACATTACCTGTGGCTGATTGTAGTGCTCAACGCTCATGGTGAAGACATTGATGCAAATGATGAATGTGATGAAAAGGTCCAGGTAGTGACTGGTACATAGCGTGTGGATTGACAGACGCAAAGGGGAGTAGTCCGCATAGTAGGGTCTCTGCTTCGCCTCTGGAGCACAAAATCAAAAGTATACGAAGACAGACGCAAATGGAGAGAAATATACAGAAACATGAATTTCTAATTTTTATTGTTAAATGTATGCAGTGGTGTGCACAGGGACAGGGTGGAGCAAAGGGGGTGACCACCTTTAATTTTTGGACAGCTGCACATTGATGATGCTGCTACTACAGGGCTTCAGTGTCTTGTCCAAGGACACCTCAACATGTGGAACCAGGACCTACATCACCAATCCTGGGGTTCATGGAAGACTGTCCTACCGACTAAGCCGCTGCCACTAAAATTAAATCAGTAAATGTGTCCTAATAGGGCTCAAGTATTATGTTGTCACAATACAAGGGCCCTTGAATTATTATTTCAGGCACCACTCAGTGCTCATATGGCGTAAACAAGTCCTAATTGTAAACCTGCTCACGGTGGTGGTGCCCAGTTTTCTTTTTCACCCCTGTCCCTTAGTCTGTGCACACCACTACCTGTGTGGTATGTTCAATACAAGAGGACATGAGAGTCACAGGTAGGTTAATTTATATATGTATATTTCATACATTACATTTCATAAAACTGTAAGACCGGTTACAGGAAGCTCAAATGATTTATTCGTGGATGCTTATGTATTACAGCTTCTACTAACCATGAAATCCAGCTCACCTGGTTTTGTGTATGGCAAGTTATGACAGTGCACAACCAGACCTTGAGAAAACTACGCTTTAAATGTTACATACACTGCAAATAATAAATGGTGTGGTATGATGACACTGCAAGATACCAGGTGTAATTAAGAAAGAATTTGGGAGTTTTGTGCTAGTTTAAGAGATTATCCCTGGCCTATGTACTGAACTGAAATAAGCTGATTTCTGTCTAGAATTATTGTGGCAAAAAGGTTATACTTTTTGATAGGTGTATTGCTCCTGCTACAGTGAGATGCATTACTGCCTTCATATTAAAAAGTGTAGATGTAACAGTGAAGATAGCTCAGACCAATACCTGATGTTCATTAACAGGTGGTTATCACAAAACCACATAAACATATATGATTATGTGTTGTCAGACTGTGCACTCACATGTCCATACTGAGGATTTTGTGTATATCTGTGAGTGTATGTGCAATGGTATGTCATCCTCCCATGTACACCATGCCCTGTCTGTCTACTGCATGCTTACATGCCTGATGTCATGTCTATGGTTGAGAGAAGCTGCACAGGGTGTGTTCAACAGCACCATTTTCACATACTGGATTATAAATGCATTTTTCATGATTCACTGATTTTTAATTTTAATATAATAATATTACAAGAATTTAAGAAATTTCTTAAATAACCTTTTTTAACCTTTTTTACAACTGTGTTGTTGAACAAACACTGAAGACACTTTCCTCTCTCCAGTTGCATCACTAAAGTAGTTTCAACCCCTCAGAACAATCTCAATAGTCTTAAACTCTTCACTCTGTTTTGGATTGATGAGTGAGTTTGGATTGGCGATCTGTCCAGGGTGTACCCCGCCTCTCGCCCGATGACAGCTGGGATAGGCTCCAGCACCCCCCTTGACCCTTCTGAGGACAAGCGGTTAAGAAAATGGATGGATGGATGGAGTGAGTTTGGACTGATTGCACGGCCAAACGCTGGAGCTTTTCTTCAATGCAACTGACATAACATCAGGAATTTCTGCAGTTTTAGACCAGTGAGACATGCTACTAACACAAGATGAAAATAGTGATGTTCTTCTCACACTATATATTGCCTTCTAGTGTACCTTTCATGTTTTAGGTAGATAGATATAATTTTGTGTGTTGTTGTGGCCAAATTGTGAGTGCTTATCTATGCTTTTGAGTCCATTAGAAAATGTGCTTCTTTCAATTTCTTTCCTTCAGCTTGACATACAGTATTAACACAATAAAGTCCTCACAAAATACTGGTTTGTACTTTTGCAATTGGTGGAGTATTTCTGAGCATGTGCATGTGCTCTTATCATCTACAAATTGTGACTTATAATCCTCTGTATCAGACATCGTCAGCTCTATTACCCAAGATATGTGCAATAATAGCAGCCAAAAAGTCTGCTATGTTTCTGAGTCTGCCAGTCAAAGCATGTTTATAGGAAATATCCTTCTCCTGTCTGTACCTCTTCAGGGTCATGGCTGTGCATGCACTGGGACAATGGAAAAGGGGTGTTGGCATTTCAGAGATTAAAATTTTGCTAGCAAAATTTCCTGAGACTCATGGAGGAAAGCAGCAATTTCAAACTGATTCACATGCAGGTGGTGTTGTCAAGGTTTTTATCAACAGAAATTAAATCTATAAAAAATATTTAAACTTATACCAGGTATTAGTAGTTATCATTCTCTATTAGGAATCCCATATTTTAAAAAAGACATGGTGTTAGAAGATATATTTTAAACATTTTAAAAATGAATGTGTGCTACTGAATTGATGCTGTTGCCTTTACACTACACTGGTGGCAGTTTTATTGTTTGAAGAGTGAGCATTATCATTTTTACTTAGGTTAATACAAATGTGGGGTTGAGTGGTTGGTTAGATTAATCAAGTGTCCTAGGTTTTCCATGTAGTGTAAAGGGAGGTTTGGGAGAGGGCAGTAGTCATGCAGTTACATGCATCAGGACTGGCATAGCCCACGCCTTGTGCCAGTTCTTTCGCTGTCATTCTATTTCTCTTTTTGTCAGGCTCTGAAAGCAGGCAGTGCTCAGAAAAATAGACTACCGACCAGCCCCTCCATTCTCCTTACTCCTGTGCTTTTTCTCCATCATTTTGAGCCTCTTCTCTTCCCGCAAGCGGGCTTCCTCCTCTTCCTGGTCCTGCCGGCACTTGTGGAAGTTCTCCACCACGACACCGACAAACATGTTCAGGACAAAGAAGCTGACAATGAGCAGGAAGGAGATGAAGTAGAGCAGCATCCAGGGATTGTGGTTTCTCACAGGCTGAGGAGAGTACATTAGAGTACAGAAGAGAAGTGATGTGAAGCAAAGAGAAAAGGAGATTTTGTTAATAATACCATATAGTATAAAAGTAAAGTGATAAGGCAATGTGAATTTTAAAGCCATGTTAAAGATTTCACTGTCATTACCTGCTGGTCCACCCCCACTGCATCTAGTCCATCATACATGATGTTGACCCAGCCATCCTTACATGACAGTACAAATAATGACATCAGGGCCTAGATGGGAAACACAGAGATTAAGCAGGTTTTTCTCTGGTCATAATGAATACAACCACAGTTTTTTTTACATATGGATATTGCAGTTAGTCAAAAATGTATTTTTTTACATGATAAAGAAGAAGAAAAAACCCTTAAATACGCTGACAGAAATATGCAGTTGTCCCGAGTGTTTTAGCTACTTCATTGTTCACTGAATATTGTGTTGACCTGAACACTATTTTTTCTTTCCTACATCCCTCTCCTCCCCTTCCTCTCAATTTGAAACTGTCAGTCTGTAAGTCCGTACCTGAATTAGGTTGTCAAAGTTGTACTTCCTTCGAATCCAGCGGTAATTTGCTTGCTCACAGTCTGACTTGTTGGTGATGTTTTTTGTGTCCAGACCTTCACAGTGGTAGAACTTGCCTTTGAACAGCTAGAAAGCGACAGAGAAAGAAAGAAAGAGATGTCTGCAGGGCTATTTGGGTGTCACTTACACATAATCTCAGTTACCCTGGAGCTTGCAGCTTTTAAAACATCAAACTATTAATGCCAGACATTTCATACAGCACATATCTTATCAGCGGTTTATCCTGTGTACTCGGTTAAAAGCTGACCTAAGGGATTTTGTTGTGTCTTTTTACACTTGTGATTCCTTCAAAATCATTAGTTTTAAGGAAACTTATTGTTAATTGGACATGAAATACATTTCAGTACTTCCTAATCAATACCTTTCAGTCCAGGAAAGAAAGCAAGCAGACGTTTGTGTGTGTGTTACTGTGTGTGAATGCAGACTACCTGCACGCCCAAGATTCCAAAGACAATAAAGAAGGCGCAGCAGATAAGCACAATGTTCCCGATGGGTCTAAGAGAGGTGATGAGAGTCTCCACAACGAGCTTCAATCCTGGTGCTCGACTGATTACCCTAGAAAACACACATTAAAACATACAAATGTTTTTAGTACCAGCATGTCTAGTTCAGACACAAACACAAGTGATAAAAATATGAAATATGAAAGTGTCAAACCCTCCAAACTGATATCCAATATCTACACGCAAACAGACAACTAAACCATGTACCTCAGTGGGCGTAAGGTGCGTAGCAGGCGTAAGACTCTGAGGATGCCCAGGATCCTGTTTCCGTTAGTGTAGGCCAGAGACACCAGAATGTCGACCAGAGACACAAACACCAACAAACCATCTAAAATGTTCCAGCTGGACTGGAGGTAGTTCTGCTTCCCAAAGCAGAAACCAAGAGCCACAACCTGGTTTTTAAGCACAAAAACATTGCCAATATGAAGCGAATATGCAATTATTCAAAGATTGCATCATGTGTAAATCAGACATACAGTATGACTGAAATATTGATTCATAAGAGGAAAAAGTTCAATAATCGTCAATATGGGAAAACACTTATTTAGCACAACTACACCTCATCATAGCAAAGTTAAGAAAACCACTATATTTACCTTAATGGCCATCTCTGCCAGGAAGATCACAGTGAAAACGTAGTTGGACACACTCAAAAATACTCGCTCCTATAAGGGAGATGGACATTATATCTTATTCCAAATATACTAAAGACATCAGCAGATCATAATCATTGAGTGGAGCTAGTACCAGGTGTTGTTTTACATGGTTTTTAGCCTTTACATTGCCAAAAGTGGTGTCACAGATTATTATGCTAGAAGATGATCGTTGTTGACTCCACTGGCTACTAAACAATAAAAACTTAAGGAATTTAAATTCTTTCATAGTAAGTGTATTATACCTACCAGATATTAAATGCAGTCATATGTCATACTTACTTTTTGGTAATTTTTGCTTTTATGTAAGTAAAGCATGGATGGCTCCACAACAGCTGTAGAAACCTGTCTTGTTTAAACACAGTCCATGTGTGTGTCTTACCGGGCTATTAGCCTGTATGTCGGGTCTTTCCAGAGCAATGGTGATACAGTTAAGGAAGATGAAAACCAGAACCACGTGGTCGAAAATTTTGTGTGAGATCACACGCTGGCACCACACACGGACTCTAAACACACACATACGCACAGAGTCATCTATAAAATGTCCATGGTCGACTAAAGCTATTGACCAAATAATTAGCAGTGAAAAAGCAATAAAAGAAGAAAAATGAGGGAAGGGAACCAAGGTAATTAAATAAAGCAAAGAAGAGGAGAGAAGAAAAATAAAGTGAAGAAGCCAGACTGAAAATTTGTGCTGACTGTTCGTATGTGTGTAACTCACTGGTTTTCTGGAGCGAACAAATACAGCGTCCAGTCTTCATGCTCTTTGCACCAGCGGGGCTTCATGTTATCAATCTCTTTTTTGATCCAGTAGCACAAAGAACTCTGCATAGGTGAGAGGTAACAATAATGCTTTCATTAGCATCAATTCATAGATATTCTCATTATTATTGTTCTATTCTTAAAACAGAAAATAAATGTCTCTGAATCATCAACAACAACAATCATCATCCTGATTCCACATAGTGAAACTATCTTCAAAACAAGGAAGTGAGTAAGTCACTTGTCACAAATTTCACCAATCAGCACTAACTTTAAAAACCACCACATGGTTTTAATGTTATATTGGACAGAGGTCAGCATGAGTACTCAACCACTCTGTGCCTACGCAGCCCTCTATGCAGCAAGCTGTGATGCACTGAGTTCATACACCTCTTGATCATGGCCAGAATTAAATCTTTCCCATTATGACCCCTGACCCCCACAACATTAAAACCACCAATTTTTGGCTCATCAGTTTATATTTCCATCGCTTCAGAACAATAAGGCAGACAGTATGTCAAATTGTTGTAAATACCACAAAAGACCAAACAGTAATTTTCTGATTCTGAAGAACTGTGAAGTGTGCTTCACATGTCCCATTAACAATTACACCATAAATGCAACAAAACCAGATTTTAATGTCAGTTTTCACTGTGTTAATGATGTTAGCCTTCCACATTTAACTCTATGGGGTCACAGTAAAAAACTGTTTGACTGCATAAGCTTCAATGGGAATAACTGGACCATAACAGGCAAACACCCAAATTAACTAACCCACAAGCTCAATAGAAAGTGCTGTTAAACTCATTAAAGTTTATATTAAAACAAACAGAAGAAAGCCTAAGTGCAAAGGTGCACACCCGTACGTGTATACACTGGTAGAGGGCAGGTGTTAAGCATCCTGTATTCAGTGTGCCCAGGGAGAGACCTTTTGTTTTCAGTGGATTTCATGGCTTTATAAACTCAATTTGCAGACAATAAAACCATCAGCACTGTCGCAACAGAGGTCATCCACAACTACCAAGGGAGTACATCCTTCTCCAGTTCGCACACACACAAAACACACACAGCCACAGGGACTGTACATACACAAGTTGTGTATGTATAAACAGTTACTGCTTAAGCCAATCAATTGCAGTGTGACAATTAGCGTGTTCCTCCAGGACTTCCACAAAATAATATCTCAGACTAAGACAGAGACAAAGGGCAAAGAAGTCAAGGCAAAGAAAAACAGAGAAAAACTGGTGTAAAATGTGTAAACAGTCGTAAAGAGATTTAGAATTTACATAAGAAAACAAAACTAGAGAGGCTCAACTGTTCAGCAAAACTTTCAGACTCAGAGAGCAATTTTAGAAACTGCTAAGAGACCTCACTGTAGATTTCCTAAAAAAGATTTTAAAAGCTGTGACTCATGGTAACCTACATCATCATCCATGTCATCCTCAGGCGAGGAGTCTTCCTTTGGGTCGGAGATGGGGTCATAAGTCAGGGTTCGTCCATTACAGTCACCATACTCCACTGTTACAGAAGGGCAGAGAGTAGACACCTGCAGCAACTCCAAAGACCCTGACTGTAGTCTGTTGTTTCCCCCAGCCTCCTCCTTTTCATCCCTGCCATCGTCCTCCTCTCCCCCCTCCCCAGACAACAGGCTCTCCCTCTCTCCGCTGGTGTCTCGCCTTTTGAGGCTCGGAGCTCTACTTAGGCTGTTCCAGCTGGAGCGACGGCTTCCCCACGAACTGCCAGACCCACGGGGAGGAAGAGGTGAACGCCGGCCAGGACTTGAGAGGTTCTGGAGAGACAGGAAATAGAGAAGTCATCATCAAAAGTTACTGATGGCTGATTGTTGGTGTTTTGTTGTACATGGTGCATTCCTAGTCTTTCTAGTTCTAATTATAATAATGCTACAAAATACAATTTAAGTAAATAAAAAGTGCGTTCCTGTTTGTCAATAACTAGGTATTGCAGAACTAGAGGAACAAGACTCAAGCCACAGTAAGACTCCCTAAGGAGCAGCTATTGAATTTAGACTGTAGACTGTAGTGGTCTACAATGTTAGGAACTACTCTAGGGAAAAAGAGAATTACCAAAAGACACTATATTTAATAGACACTTGCATCTAAATCTATAAATGGCAAATAGCTGCTTTATGAATGGGGTGATAAAAAGCTTGATTGTTTCCATTTAGTGTTTCACATAACTCACCAGAGAACGCTGGTCATAGGCTAAAGGATCCACTGAAGTGGAGCTTCCCCGGCGAGAATCCCCATGACCAACTCCAGCCTCAGACAACCCCAGTCCAACCTCGCCATACCGAGGCACCCCCTCTCTGTACATGAGCTCATCCCCAAGGATGGACTCGGGCCCCAGAGAGCTCTTAGGAGTGGGCATGGGCGTGGCTGCTGTACGCATGATTATGGGAGGTGGCATTGAGCCACGAGGGTCAACATGACCATTTCCTGTCATCATCAGAGAGTACATCTTCAGCTCTGTGGGGGAGAATAAGCAATGAAGTCATCGTTATCACCTTTTATTAACTTATTTGTTTTGGAATATATTATTAGATTATTATTATTTTTTATAGTTAGCTACAAAACAATAAGAAAACAGCACATTTGGAATTAAAGTGGCTGCATCATCGCTCATTTAACCTACCAGTGTCTCTGAGCTGTTCTACCTTCTCGTCTTCCTCAAAGTTGTCAGATTTCTTCTCATCATCTGACTCAGACCTATTAGCATCACCCTACAAAATAAAATAAAATTTTGAAGGAGAATTTTATTTAGATTCAGAGGATTAAAGTTGCATATTGAACAATACTGAGTGTAACAAACACTTATATTGAACCAAATATTTTATGCAAAAATTTTTATTAATAGTAATTCTCACCTCAGCCTGGAAGCCCTCAACCAAGATGGCCACTAGCAAATTGAAGAGCACATAGTTTCCAAAAGTCATGAGAGCAACAAAGTAGAGAGCTGCCCATGGCGAGGTGGAAGCCATGCCGTTATACAACACCACATTCCAGTCCTCCTGGGTAAGTATCTATAGATCAGAACCACAGAATTATAGGCATAAATAAGGAAGGAGTGGAGGACACAGGGGAAAGGAAAAGACTCACAATAAGAGAGAGGGCAAGGAAAGAAATTGAGCAATATTAGCCTTTGCAGCTCTATATGCTTCATATACTGTAATCCAGTGAAAAGCCTGTTTTTATTGCCATCATGTCATAATGCATCAACGTCATACACATGGGATTACTAAAAGATGACATGCAATGTGTATGTGGGTGTGTGTGCCTTTGTTAAATCAATATGGATGATGAAAGCATTTAAAACTAGGACGATATTCATGAGGCAGCATCATTACACACCATGGTAGGAAGGCTTTTGAATGTGTCTATGCATATACGTGTGTATGCATGTGTGCATACAGATTATAGATTATATAGATTATAGATTATTGTATGTGCTGTATAAAGTGAGCGTAACTCCCTCAAAATACAGTTCTGGATTAAATGCCTCTTCAGTATCTCTCACACACGCCAAAGAGAGACAGTTCACTGCATTCTGTGTTCTACCTTTAGGCACACTCTGTACAAAATAAAGACAAAACCTATATATTATACTTCTATATTATGTTATTGTTGTTGCTGCTACAGTGCCTGTATGTGTCTACGTTCAGCAAATTCAAACACAGCAGCAGTCAAATAATTTAAATTTCTTTAAGCTTCCAAATGTCTTGTCACTGAACATTTTCACTTCAGTGGCATGTGTTAAGTATCATCATACATTTACAAAAAACTCAAAAACTAACCTGGAATACAGTTACAATGGCCCACAGTAGAGAGTCAAAGTTCTTTCTGTCAGGGATGGTGTCTCCATTCTCTGTGCGAAGACTGAATTTACAACCAAACAGATGCATTCCCAGTATACTGTAGAGAAATAAGGAAATACACATATTATCTATGCATTTTGTGGTGGATATTCCTATTATAATAATATCAAATGTGTATCGTCTGTGACAGAAATGGGAAAGTTACATGTGTTGTACCTGAAAGTGAAGATGAATAGCATGAGCAGCATGCAGAAAGTAGCCACATTGTCCATGGTCTTCATCAGCACTACAAGTTGTCTCCTCAGGGCAGGTAGAAAGCGAACCAGCTTCAGCACCCGTAGAAGACGAAATGTTCGCAGGACGGACAACCCACCGTCAGCTTGACCAATTATTTCCCAAACACTGTGGACAACCAAAAATTGTCTTAAAATGCTAATGGAGAACTTTGGTCACTTCTGTTATACACATATTAGCCATGAGTTACTAATAATATAGTGTTAATTTAGCCACACATTTAGTTTTGAAGAGGGTTATAAGGATTACATTTGTACCATTACCATTACCATGGCAATTCCACTACAGTACCAACCACACATTTCAAAAATGTATTTTAAAATAGGATCTACATGAAACTATAGAACAACCAAACATCAAATCAGCTCCTGACAGGATCAAGAATCTGCTGAGGCAGCAAGTGGACCTATGTGATCCATCATGATCCTGGTGTTGCTGCATCTAATGACCGACTAGCTGGTGAAGAAATAAAAGAGGATGGCTCTAAATCAACGATTAGTTAATGAAATCAACATTGAGACGACCGATGGTTTAACTGTCTATGCATTTTGTTTATGCATCTAATCAAAACAGTAGTTAGCTGGAGTAATTCTAGTTTTGGTGGTAAATGTGTAGTCCCCTAAGAAGTTCTAAATTACTGCTAATGTGACTCCAATATGTACATTTTTCTTCATTTACACATTCACAATTGAGTAATGGTGGATTAATATTACCTGATGATAACAATAATGCTATCAAAGATGTTGTATGGGTTCCTTATGTATCCAAACAAGCCGAAAGCCAGCAGCATGAAGCCCATCTCCAGGACAAACATGCTGGTGAAGACTATGTTGCTGATCTCTAACACATCAGTCAGCTCCTTTGGCTGAAGAGAGAAAAGAAGGAGAAGAAGCAAGAGAAAGAAGAGAGAAATGGGGGACAAGAGAGATGAGGCAAGCCAGAGAGAGAGCATGAAGGAAAGAAAGAAAGCAAGAATAAATGAGTTAGTTAATATCTCCATTGTATTATCACTGAGCTGGAAAACCCTTTTGGTCCTTGCGCCCTGAGCTGAGACATTATCAATCAAGATCAGCTCGGCAGTCAGGCTCAATCAATCAAATAGGACTAGCAGCAGCAGGACTACCACTGCTGATCCACTCCACTTACCTCATCTGTGATCCAGCAAGGATTTAACCAAGGCCCTTTCATAAAGCATGCAGTAAAGTTTTTAATGGAGCCATGACCTGGGGCCACATGGTCTTTACAGAAACAGTCTGCTTGAGTTACTTCTGTGATCTGTGAAATGAGCTGAATATGTAAGATGTGACACAGATATGTCAACATCAATCTATATAATATCCTGTATAACTTAATGAAATAAAGGTCTGCGACTCACTGTTTACCTTTATGCAGATACATGCAAGTGATGATAGCAATGGGCAAATTACAATATTTAGTTTTTGATTCTTGGTGTGTTAATGCACTTTTTTTTTTTTTTTTTTTTCTTAAAAACACAAAATAAACAGTACGTGTGACATGTGCAAAAGCACATCCTACAAGACACTTTTTGTAGCAAGCAATAAAATGTCTTTTGATTTTTGATTTAGGAATTTTCACCCACTCTTCTAGCAAATCACTTCATGTTCTGGGATATTTTTAGCTTGTCTTGCATGAACAGCATGTGTTAGATCTACCCACAGAGTTTGAATGATTCTCAAGTCAGGGGATTGTGAGGGACCTTCCAAAAGCTTCAGCTTGTGCTTCTTGAAGTAGTTCACTGTGGATTTTTAGATATGCTTTGGATCATTGTCTCAGTGTAGACACCAGCCTCTTTTCATTCTCACTTTTGCAGATTTTCAGTAGAATCTTCATCTATATTAACATTAGTTAACAGCTGACATAGGTGTTTTTTAAAAACAGTTCCCTTTTTTTTCTCCAAACAGATACAGATGTGGACGAAGTTGGTTGGTGACTCTATTGAACCCTGAAAATATACCATGAATGCTAATTTATTTCAATTTATTTGTATGTATAAGAGTACTTAACTATATAAGTATAGTAGGTTACTCATGCTGAAAGCTTTCTCTCAAGCTTTGGGTTTTATTTTAAAACCATCATGCAGAGCAAACAGAGGTGGAAAGGAGCTCTAAAGAATTTTTTGCTATGAGCCGATATAAACCTTTATATAAGAAACTTTCTTCTTACGTATGTGTTGAATAATAGTGAATCTGCTGGTTTTTATCTGTATGTGGACTATGTATTATCCCTCTAAAGCTGAAATCTTTCCTGCATCCACACAAACTATTGTCAAAAATGTCATTCTAATATGATTCTTAGCTTTTACTATATCCTCATTTCTTTCTAACATGTCATATTGCATTTGTCTGTTTTATATTATCACTATCCCTTGGTAACAAGCTTTGTGATCCCCAGATGACTGAATCATTCTAAACCATTCATTCTTGAACTCTATATCCTACCTCACAGTCTGTAAAGCCCTTTACCCTGTGATCCACTGTTTTTATTCTCATGTCATGCATTATGCAGACTCATTAAAACTAATTGTGATTCTTTTCATGTGTGGGATCAACAAGAGGAACAAATAGTTCAAAAGCCCATGCTTCATGGTTATTAAAGCAGGCAGACCTTATTCTGGACTAATAAACACAATGACAGGATAAATACAGAAATTCCCTCACAACCTTTTAATAAAGATAATGGTTCATCCTGAGCTATTTTGCACCTTCAGCATCCTGCAGAAAACCTTAACGTTATCTTTGTGCTTACAGTTGTTAGAAATGATAGATTCTTCATATAATCTTAATGTGGTTTCAATATTTACTATTCACTATCAAACACAACATTGAAAACATGTTTATAGTAACACATTCTGATCAAAATCAAAACCTTTACAACCCATTCAGGTCACTGATGCGTGTACTAAAACGCAACTGAAGTTCATGTTTATAGTCACAAATAGAGGGCCCAAAACTACGCAGCACATCACACCTCACTTTGTTTTCTAGTTTCCATAAGTGCACTTTATGTCTCATTCTTAGCTAACATTTGTGTGGTATTGATAAATATCTGGGCCAACAACTAATTGTTTAAATTTTTAATCATCTGAATCAATTAATTTAATGATCTGATTCTTTCACCAGCTGAAACGATTCATTTTGAATGGAGGATCACTTTAGGGGTCCTGAGTCTCACTGCATTTTTGTGTGTCTTTGAATGTTCTGGATTTTTGAAGATTTGTTGTTACCAAAATACATACAGACACACATTTACGCAAACAGCCTATTAGTCTTAGTGAGTGGACGTTCTAGATAAAAACAGAGCCTGTGTAATCAATTTCTTTCCTGCCATTATCAAGTAGACAAAACTGTGTGTGTGTGTTTGTATGTGTGTGTCTGTGTGGGGTTCAACATCAAACCAATCCAGGGATCACTAATGTACCTTTCAGTTTGATTGTAGTTAATTAGATTACTGCTAAGGTTGGTATAACTTTGACCTAACTGTCAATATCAACTGAAATTGCTGTGTGTGGATATAGCTACAGCAGAATGCAGTATAGGGCTGTGTAATGTGTAGAGCATACAGCATCTCTCTTAAAGTTTACTAGTTTCAGCTAATGAGCTTTTGAGTAAACTGGCACCACTGTAGAGCTTGAAAACCAAAGCAGAAACATGTGCAAAAATAAATTATAACATGTCCACAAGTACAACCTGTGCTGTCCTACACAGTGAGAAACCAAAGTCATATTTTATACAAGAGCTGGGCAGACAATACAGAAACTAGCTGTTTTTTGTCCTCACTGTTTGTCTTTCATTGACTTGACAGCACATAAAGACTTTACAGCACTTCAACCTAGCTTTAAAGGAGCTCTCAGACAGCTATTCTATCTCAGACACACAATGCTGGACTGACATACATTATTATTTAACAGCTAGTGGCATTTTCATTAAATCTTTGGCCCACTGCCTTCACACCATAGAAATGAAAGTGCATAGTGTGGACTTGCAGGGCTATAATTTCCATACAATGCTGCACGCCAGTTTTTTATGGCCAACAGAAAGGTAAAATGTATCTTTACTCACTGCTTTACAGTGTGTTGAGAGGGGAGAGTACAGTCTGGCTGACTAAGTTAAAATAATACGAAATACAGGGCACAAATGTAGCTGTAGCTGAAGGTGTGAAATGCTAGAAACTCTGGCAGGGACTTGAATAAAATGAAACCTAATCAGCAAACTGAATCCTGGTTGGAGAAGTCAGCAGCAAGCTTCTATTCAAATCCCAGGGACAGTGTGGGTGTCAAAAATAAAAATACTATTTCCTACATTAACAAATCCCATCTAGATGATCTTTATTTGAGCAGGTATAGATTACCAGAATCATTAGTAACTGAGTAGTTTCAAAATAGCCAGAATTTCTAAAACATGTCAATTTTTTTATATAGAGTCTACTGAGGTCCTACATGAAAGTTCAGAATGTTGCTTTAGTTGTTGCTTTCCACTAGCATCATTACAGGATCAATCAGAATGAAATACTTTGTCTGTGCCCTCAAGAAGATGTTTTCCGTGTTTGGGTATGTGAGTACAGCTCTGCACACGACCTTGCCCTCAGAATATGAGAAAAGGAACGACAACAGAGCTAGAGACTTGTACACCCACACAAACATTCACAAAACACTGATTCTCTGCCAAAACAGGACAGAAGGAACAGCCTTGATAAAAATGCAGGACGCTGACGCTAAAATCATATGGATAGTATATGTATTACAAGCATACAGAAAAAAATATATAATTACTGTATATACACACACAAATCTGAAATATATATATATACTGGCACACATACTCACACTGAGGTATTATGGATACACAAATTCAAAAACAGGAATGTAAATCCAGTCTAGAACCAGTATAAACATAGCCAAAACAAGCAACAATCATTTCCCTCTTTCTCTCCATCTCTCTCTCCCTTTTTGTCTCTTCCAGTCTCTCTCACTCTACACTCACATTACTCTACACTGTTCCTCCCACGCTCATACACCTCTTCACACACATATACACTCATAGTCTCATAAGGTTTGGCTAGGTGTCACATAATGGGGAGGATGAGTAGTGAGGGGAGGAGAAACTCTTACATAACACTTCTGTCTGTGTGTGCATGCGCATGTGTGTGAGTGTGTTTGTGTGTGTGTGTGTGTGTGTGTGTGTGTGTGTATGCGTGTTATTGGCCCAATAAGGCCATGGCTCTCCCAGTCTCTCCTTATGTTTATACTACAAAGATAGAAACACACACACAGAACCCCTGGAGACTGCATTAATGGAAAGTCAGAGAAGAGGGTGGAATGCTTCCTGCATGCACAAGAATCTTCTCTTTGGGTTTTTATCCATTTGTTTTTCTGGTGCGAAATGAAAAGGTTGTGAGTGTGGATATGCATATAAAAATATATACCTACTTAGGTGTAAAAACTCTGTAGATGAATGTGTCTGTGCAACTGCACACATTTGCTGGTGTGTGACAGTGGAGGAAGGGAAATGGGAAGTGGTATTATTAGGCTGATACTTCCCAGATGTTGGCCACACGGGGTAAACTGGAAACTTAATCCTGGAGAGTGCGTGACAGTGCCCTGATGGCTATATGTGTGTGAGAGTGTGCGTGAGAAAGAGTGAGAGTCTGGCTTCCCCTTCCTTCTTTCAGTCCCTCACCCCAGCCCACACCAGCTCCTCCTCCACTATACCCTCATTTCCTCTCGTTTAAGCCCTTTTTATAAACCCTGTCTTTAAGATACCTTCGCTTATTTACGCTGAACTTAATAAAAGCCACCCTAAGTGTTATGACCAGGATGCTGTGACGCTGCAGTACCAAAACCATAATGTACTTTTGGTAGTTTTGCATATTTAAGACATGATTTGGACTCACACACAGTTGATGCACACCGACTCTCAGACAGGCAAATGCAGAAATACCATTGATCTGAACTGTTCAGAGCCTTCACTCAGACATCACATGTACAATATTCTTACCTGCTCATGATACTCTATCCCCATGCTGAGAGTATTGACAAGGATAGCAATCATGATCCCTCGGTTGAAGTATTTACTTTCCACAATCCTCTTCAGTTTTTCCCTAAAGTCTACCCAGGCCTGAACCGCTCCATTTTTGTACTCCACGACCCCCCGCCGTCTGCTCCGACCTCTGCCACCTCTCAGGTCTCCCCCCTAGAGGAGAAATGGACAAACCTTTAAAAGTGAGGCAACAAAGGTAAAAAAAAAGAAGCAGATTTCGGATTGGATTTTTTACATACACCAAAATACTTTTACAATTGCTGTAATTTTTGAATACTTATAAAATAACTCCATCTATAAACATTGTATTTATATATCAACTATATGATGATTTTATAATGTCAAACATAATAAAATCACTCGAATTGGAACTTTGTGCATCATGACCGTTGTAATTAATATCAGATTACCACTTCCACAACCTTTATCATTGATGTTTACCATAAAAAGTGCACCACCATCCTTTCTGACCTGGGAGAAGTCGTGCAGCCCATCAGCCTCTCCTCTGCCTCCCTCCAGGTCTCCCAGTTCCAGCTCCAATGTCTCCAGGCTGCGGGCACACAGAGGGCAGCTGAGCAGCTCCAAGAGCAGAGGGCTGGGCACCACACCTGCAAGCTGGAACAGCAGCCTCTGGCGACCTGAAGGGGGAAATTGGTAGAGATGGTCAAACATGGCTAAAGGTTTGTTTCTCATGTAATGTTGTGTCTCGTGTGCTGTTTGACAGCACTGAGCAAAAAAATATCTAAAGCAATAGCTTTTCTTACAATAATGTTTCACCTTTACGTAAAAATAACACTGTCCTTTACAGCACTGTGTTTGATTGATGTTTAATTCTAGGTTTATTTTATTAAAATTTTAATAATAATTTAAATCAAATAAGTAATTATGTTGTATTATTATTATAATTATTATGTGAGTAATTGTGTCAAATAATTACTTTTTTAAGTAAAATAATATACTAAAGAGAGAGAAAGAGAGAGAGACTGAAACATTATGATATAATGATAAGACTAGAAGACTGTAATGTTGAAATGGTGAAATTTTCATGTAGGGTGTCATTTTTCACTAGAGAGGCCAACAAGCCGGTTTCTGCGGTGAGGACTGTGAGCTCACTGCTGGCTGACTCCTCTCACCCTGTGTTCTCTGACTGAATCCTCTTCACTTTTTTTCAGTTCGGTATAGAATAATTGCAAAGAACCATTGAAAACTAACAGAACCAAAGCTTGACTTCTGGAAACATCAGCACTTCAAAAGCAGCTTCAACACAACATTATGTTGTTTACAACGCTGTCTAGTACCTCAAGCTACAAACTGGGGTTGCGAGAGCTGTCATCATATTTCATTGTTTCATTATCTTTTGAATATCACTGCTGAAAATATATATCCATGTCTATTTATCAGAATTCTTTGACTCTTCTTCTCGACAGATTATTTGCATTCTCATAAATTTGTTTAATAAAATCATGTGAAGGGCAAAATATTTGTCTGTTGTTCAAATGCAATGCAACCCCACATTGCATTAGACTGTATTACATTAGGTTGGATCCAATAACATTTGTGCTACAATTAGATTTAAAAGCCCCAGACAATAAAAATACTCCTAAAAACACTAAGGCTTTTGCAGTATAAAAGGGCTATTCAACCAAAGTAGCAGTCACACATATTAGATTACAAGGTTTATCTGAGACTGAGTCATCTGACAAAGCAGAAATCAAACAATTACAAAATACACATCCAGCAATGTCCAAAAATGACTGCAGGACACATTTGCCTTTTAACTTTCAGTTAAATGCAAACCATTAAATCACAGTCACTTCAAGTCGAGTTAAATTGTGTGAGCTTTAACACGCATTAGTAGCAGAGGTGTTGTACTTTCAGGTTAATCATTACACTCACTCCCCCAAAGGATTCATATTGACTTTGTGCAGATCAGAGAGACTGGCTGACACGTTGAACACAACAGTGGTGTTAGCGCTCCTTCTCATCACTGTCTTTTCCATCTTTATCACGTGTGGCACTCTAACTCTTCACTCCCGTAAGGAAGCGTAATTCATATGCACTTAATTATGTTGAGAGTGCTGACAGCCAGCTGTGTGTAAAGTTGTGTGCGTGTGTGCTGTTGCTGGCAACCTCACCCCATTAGGACAGAGCAGACAAGTCTGCCATTCTACCTCTGATTTGTTGCTTTACTTTACAATAAAAACAGCTTTATGTTGTCTGCTCTGTGTCTGTTCTGTCCTTTTCTCTTCCTGCCTAATGCCATTCCCTGAGCTAACCTTCCTCTCTTCTTCCCCACACTCTGATCTGTTCTCTCTTTCCTTCTATTGGTCTAATTTATTTTTCTGTCTGTCTCCCCCTCAGCTTCTCCCTCTGGATCTGAATCTTTCATACTTTAAGCCTCCCTTCTGTTTCTCCTTACATATTCCACATTTTTTCAACCTATATTCTTATTTACATTACTCTACACTGCTTACTTTTCCTCTCTCAACTAATCCGTACACACTGTGCTGATTCTCTCAATCTTCCCCTTTATCCACCTCTCTCCACTGATTACTGTAACACTTGAGACATGGATTTCCTGTCAGGACTCTCTAAGTGCTGCTTGAGACACATGCACACACAGACAAAACACACAAGGCCACATGCTACGTCAGGCCAAACTTGGGAAGAGAAGAAAGCGCAAGGAATGAAGAAAATGAATGTGAGTGTGAAGACAAATGTGTAAAGGGGCCAAGAGGAAATCCAGAGCATTTAGTAAACAGTGTGAAAGACAATCCAAGGACAGTGATCTATGTAGATAACTGTGTAGAGTGTGAGTCTGCCTGTGCATGTGCGCTCTTACTGTGCTGTCCCATGAGCTGGTAAAGCTTGTTCAGTGTCTCTGTGTGTTCAGCTGTTGAATGGTTTGACGGGTGCTGGTCTGTACTGGTCTCACACTGCTGGGAGTGGGGTGGTGGGGTCTTACTGCTGTAGCTGCACACGAAAGACGGCAGAATAGTCGGATAGTTCATTCCCCCGTTCAGTCGCCCGAGCAGTGCTCCCATGCCGTGGGTGACAACAGTTGGATTGTTGCTACCACCGCTATTTCCATTTGTGCTTCCTCTCCGGACAGAAAGCGACTTCATCTCAAGTTCCTCCCTTCCTTCTCCGTCCTCGTGGTCACCAGACGCCACGCTGATGTTGTGCTGCCCCCCGTTGCTGAGGCGACAGTGCTGGTGCTGATGGTGCTGTAGAAGGTTATGGATCGGCCTCAACCACATTGCGTTACCCGGGCCTGAGCCTCCGCAGCCCCTGTTGGAACTGTGGCTGTGTCCATTACCTCCGCCATTACTGCCTCCACCACTTCCATTAGGATTCACCTTTTTACGCCGTTTACTGGTCAAAGGAGAAGAGACATGAATAATAACTGAATGTGGATATAGAAAGTACAGTATTACTTTCAGACGTGCCTTTATATATGTCTGCAGCTTAACAGCATCTCTGGTGATGTGGTTCTCAACAATTTTGCTGAATGTACCCAATGTGATTCTGTGAGATACGCAATTCCAAAAGTCTGCTAAATAATTAAACGCTTGCAAGAAAACACATTTTACTTGTCCCAAATGACACACAAAGTGTTTCAAATAGACACAAGAGGACCAGCAAAAACAATGAACTGCTGGGAAAAGCCATGACTCATATAACGTGGGGAATAAGTGGGATTATAATTTCATTAAAGGGAATTTATCCCGACATTTTTCACAGTAATTCTCACATTCTTACAGAAAATCTACAAGCGTGTGTAGATGGGGTCTACGCATGCTTGGTACAGACACACAAAAAGGATTTTGTTGGTGTAAAATGGAAGGGAAACTAAGAAATGTAAAACTGATATTTGAGATAACTGAAAGTCTTTTCTTTCAAACTACACTGCAGTCTTTTAGAATTGGCCTTAATTTAATGTTTGGTATGTTTGACTAGATATTCCTTATTTCACTATATTATTATATTATTACTGTAATACAAACCAACCTTGCCCAATCCACAACACAAACTCCTTGAGTATAAAATTGGTTTGCATGGATTATTACGTCCAGATTGTATGAAGAAGCTCATGTCTAACCTGTGCCATCCAGAGTATATCCTCTGTAGCCTGCGTGTTAACTTTCGATAAAGGTGACTGATGTAGCGTAGCATCTCCTCATAGCATGAGCCTGGTTCACTATAACTGGCAAGCGTGGAGTCATTGGACATGTAGCGTGCACGCTGTTCCCTCATCAGGGCGTTCTCCCTCTGCTTTGTCTCGGAGAACTGGGTGGCGATGACCACGAGGCACAAGTTGATCATGAAGAAAGAGCCCACCTGGATAGGTAAAGTGATAACATGTCAAACAATGCAGTTTAATAATAATATTACAGTATAATTTATCCTAATTTCTGTTTCGCCCAAGTTCTGTATGAATCCCTCCTCCAGTATCTTCTCTTTCTCACCCCATCCTCTCTGCCCCCTATTTTTTTCTCCCTCTCTCCCTTTGAAAGCATAATAAGCATCAAATGACAGGCAGGCAGGGAGCTCATACAGCACTGTAAAATATAATCCAAGCTAAGATCTATGAAAACCCTTAAGACAGCATGATACGAGTGAGATTCTAAACAATACGAATTCTAAAAGGTTCAACAGAAAGGAAGTTATGCCCCAAGCAGAGTTTAATGATTAACTTTATAGAGGTTATTCTGGATTTTCTAAAGCATAATTGAAATGCAAATGCACACAAATATCTTTGAGGTGCAATATATTATATGTACATATAAATATTTTTGTGCATAAACCACAATACTGCAGACTGCTATACACAGAGGAACTGGATTAACAAAATGTGTACTTGTAGAGTACAGTCTGTCATTACATTTGCTTTAATGTTTTATGTTAAACACGGGTAGTAGATTTATATAAAAATGTACTACTATATAATAATAAATCTATATTTATATATAATTAAATTATAACATTCTGAACCACTTTCAACTTCTAATACATGTGTGAAACTACAATCTACAAATGTTGCCACACAGAAAAACTGTTAATTAAAGTAAGACATTAAAGGTTGTACTTACAATAATGAGCAATATAAAATATATAAAATTGTAGAAGGAGTGTGCATCCATGACATAGTACATGATATCTACCCATCCTTCCAGAGTGATGACCTGGTGGTGGAGATAAAAAGACACAGAAAGACAGAGAGGGAGACACTGCATCATAACGGACAACAGGAATGGGAAAGTAGAAAAAAATGTTCATTTGTAGCTCAGCCTTTTGCTTTTTCTTCAGCACTGCACCCATACATGCACAAAACTGTGCACAAAAACACTCACAGAAGTCAGATGCAGTACATTTGCATTTAGCTATTCCTCAGTAGAAACCTTGTGAGTGTGAGTGTGAATGGGTGCCAGGGGACTGACACAGGTCTTTCATGTAGCCACTATGTTAATGAGCAATGAGTCAATGCTAAGACCTGAAAGTGGTGGCTCAGCTCAGCAAGGCACTCTGCACACTGTGCACTCACACCTCAACCTTTACTCAAACCCTTAGCAAGCATAACACATTGCAGCATGTAGTATCAGAATACACAAAACAATGGCATGAGTGCCAACAGGCATGTGTATACACAAAAGTACCTCAAATGTATACTATGCACACACAAACCCGTAAACTGAGAGACAACTAATCCACTCTTTTCTGGAAAGCTCTGCTTGAAGAGGATTAGCAAAAGGGCATATCTGGGAAAAACACACAAAAAAACATGAAGCATCTTCTTATTCTACGGAAACAGACGCAAGCAGCCGTCAAAGCAAACATACTGTATGTTTAGTCAGCCAAAATAATACTGCTGAGCTTCACATAAGAGCTGGAACAAACAAACATACTGTTTCTATCTTAATGGAAAAAAGGACAATTCAATTAGGGCCATCAGCTCTTGAGCACATGTAATTATAAATCTTAATACTGTGTCAAGTCATTGTGTAAAAGTCAATGATATGTACATTAACGAAAGACACAGACATCGGTAATTTAACAGAGGAGACAGAGGTGATAACCTGAATAAATCACTCACCAGTCCCCAAGCCTACTCCATCCTGACCAACCTGACCCACCTTAAAGAGTCAGTGTCAGTGTGTGTCTGTGAGCATACAGGCTCAGTAAAAGTGTGCATGCTCTTCCCTTCTCAGGGCGTTCTCCCTTAGATTATTTAAGAGAATATCCCTCCTGAATGTCATCCCCTTGATTGAAAAACCAGGCTCTAACTTCTTCCTCAAATAAATTGATAATCCTAGAGGGTTTACGCACAGATATGTAAGACCATTTTCCATTATAAATAGAGAAATAACTTACTTGTATAATTGGGTTCCTACTTATTCCAGTTGTCTTGTTTGAAAATCTGATCAAATGTTTAGTTCACATTTAGGCAGAAATAAGTGTGTAAATTCTGTGAAAGTGCCATTTCCAATTACCAAAACTAAAGACACTAAAATAATCAAGAAAGAAAACAACAACGGATGCTGTCACGGTATATTTGGTGTATTGCCCAGTCATACTTAGTTGGGATCCAATTAAGCCACAGGCTTGGTTGCAGTGGATGCCTGACGTGACATGTTAACAGCTTGTTGTACTCTGCAGGAGTCCCAGAGTAACCCTGCATTAACTCAATTTGAAGCCGAGGGCTGAAATGTTTTCAAAACCCTCTACTAAAACATTTAATTCATTCTTTATTTTTACAGATACTGAGGGAATAAAGCCGTAGACTGGAATAACAAGACAAGCACCTCATTTAACATTCAATATGACACTCATTTATTTTAACATGCTTTCTATCACTCTCCCTTTGTATCTGTATCTCCACCTCTAAATGTCTTATCTCTCTCAATTTTACTCTCTATTTCTATTACTGTTTCTATCCAACTATTAATAAATATTCTGTAAAATTGTTCAAATAATTGAAATATTAATGATATAAAGTTTTTGGCAATGTGATCAATGTTTTGTTAATATAATAACTCAATGTCTGCAGCATTATTGAGTTGAATGTTTCAATTGTTATAGGTTCTTTACTGACCAATCATAACATGTCAAACAAAGATGTTTTTCAACTGAGCAAATTGTAGAGAAATGTTCAACTTTTCTAACTGAACACCTTATAATTTGCATGATGTCCTACATTTAAAAAGAACCCTGTTCAAAAATGTCAAATCTGTAATTTGTAAAGAAGTAAATCAGAGGTTTGTGGCTACAAAATGTGAGAAAACAGCCACCATGACATAAAAATACACACTGTACACAGGGCTAAAAACTAATCTCAATTAAGAGTCAAAGTAAAGTTTGCTAAACCATAAAAATGTGAAATCTAATCTTTAAAGCCCCTCACTGTGAGCTGAGACCCCCCCACACACTGCAAAGTAGCAAGCAGCTATAGTAGTTGTGAGTACTTAACAGGGTATGTCTGTTTGTGTGTGTGTTTTCAGTATTGTTGCTGTTTGGTGTAATTTGAAGACTGTTTGAGAAAGTCATGTTGTGCAAATCAAAGCCCATTAGATAGAGACAGAGCAGTAGGACTAGCAGTAGGTCCTGGACTGATATATTAGAAGGGCTGGAAATCCTATAACATGCAGTGCAAATAGCATTAGCACAAAGACTATAATGGGGAAAATAACTGTTCCTGTCTCTGGAATCAAAAAGATAGAACTGAAAAACACATTTTCACAACCAGTGTGTGGAGAGGGAGGTGCTTTCAGGTCATCATACATGCTCTCTGAAGGTGGAATTTCTAACAAGACCGTTAATATGCCTGGAAAAAATAACTTTGATGTTGTTTTTGACTGATGCCATATTTTACATGCAAAACATCATATGAACTAGATTTCCATTTCTGACCAGCTTGCCATTGCTGCCTTCTTTGGATTTTGGAGTTTTTAGATTAATATACAAAATAGCAGCTAGTGTTTATACTCTCTAAAATCAAATGAAGCCATTAGAAGTAGTGAGTGTGTTACATGCACTCTAGCATGCCAGCTGTGAGTTTTATCCTCACTTCTTCTACAACAGCATGTATATGGAAGCCAAAAAATGCACTTTCAGCCATTCTTACCTGGAATATGGCAATCCAGGCGTAGCCAATGTTGTCAAAGTTGACGGCTCCTTTGTGAGGATTTAAGTCCCCGGGGCGACACACGTTATAGTACAGGTTCCAATTAATGCAGCCATTAACACTTTCCCCTCCCACCGCAGGGGCTGATCCAAACACAGCTAAACTCTGGTGGGAAGGAGGCAATGAGCACTCAGCCCCGCCCTCGGTGTAGGGCGGCACATCACGGCAGCGCAGCATCCCATTCTCCCGGGCAGCAGAACAGATAAACGGGCTGTCTTCACCCTCCTCTGACATGTAGTAAGGATTTATAGACAAGTTGTAAATTCTGGATGGAAATAGAATAAGAAAAATATGATGGCTCTGTTGTTAGAATAAAATATAATATATGTATATAAGGATCCATTTGGCCTTTAGACTTTAGTGAACTTTTCCTCCTTTCTTGTTTTAGATGTATGTTTTGAGAAAAACTACTTGTGGAACGTTTATAAATGCCTGTCTAAAAAAGAGAAAGGTACAAATGCTCCCCACGGCTAAACTGGCGTTTGATATTTTCTCTGTCTGTGTGGTGTTCCTGTTTGTCTGTCGCTGTGTTTGTGTTATTTGGGATATGTGATGTGTTCTTATCTAAGACTTCTTTATAAGACATAATAAGATAAGATGCATCTGTAAGAATACGTTTATCCATGTGCAGTGTTGAAGGAGTTTCTCCACCTCTCTTTGCGAGCTGGGCTAACACAGCATGTCCTCTCTGGGCAACAGGTCTGGTCCATTTCTACTGACTACAGGCTCATGTGGGAAATTAAAATAAAAATTTCTCTGTTCTAATTTATAGGCAAGTTCATTATTAAATATATTAATTACCATTGTCATCTTCTCATCATTGTCATAAAGTTGTTTAGTTTCTGAGGGTGTTACTCAGTTAACGTACTAGAACAAATGACAAGTTCTGTATTTTAGCTACAGGCAACATCTGACTGTTACGATGTTTTGTTTTACAACTCAACACAAATTGTGACAAAAGAGAGAGGAAAGGAAAAAGGCAGAGTAAAGGAAGAGCTTGAGGCACTGCTGGTCACCATATGGATGTGGAGAGTTTGTGGTGTACCTTTCCTCTGAGTGGAGGAAATAAAAAAATGATTGCAACATCTAACTCTCTTGATGGAGCTGTATTTTTAACTCCTCTTTGTTTTCTGCATACTCAAGGAAAACAACATCCTAATTTTTTCTTCCCACAGATCTAATGTAGATTTGTTGATTGGCTATTGAAGAGGCCATCTCCTTGGGGCCATCTGGGGGCAAAATGCAAAACCATATCACAAGATCAAGTTCCTTACGTTCTAATGTCTTCTTCTCCCAGGAAGCAGCGGTTGCGCAGAAGCCCCGCCCACAGCTGGACTCCCACAATGCCGAAGATGAAAAAGACAAAGAAGCAGAGGAGGAGGACATTTCCCAGCATGGGTAGCGTGTCCAACAGTAGTGTCACCAAGATCCGCATACCTACATAATGCGACACAAACAGTAAAAATATAACCAAAAATTATTACTTTGACTAAAATACTTCAGTTCCACATGCACAAGCATATACAGTAGACAGGTGCCTGAAGTTCACATATAGTATATTTTTATACTGTTCCTGAAGGCTGAAAAGTTTATTGATCTTATGAGCTTGAAACCAAACTATTTTTTTTATCCCCACAGTCAATATAATTACAAGCAAAGACAATAGTGAAAGTGACAGTTTGACATTATTTCATCCTCTGGGATTTGAACTAAAGCTTCCCCGTGGCAAGTATTACCTAACTACATGCATTCAGCATCCATCTCCAGTTGTCACATGTGTTTAACACCAGCAGATTGAGTTCCTTTTAGTACTCACAGTATGGCCTCTCCCCACACACATCTCACAGCTTTGTCACACTGACCACACTTGCAGTACTAAAATATGTGTACCGTATGGGTGCAGCTGCTAATTCTGAAAGTGTTTGTGTTTTGCCACTGCAGGAAAAAGGTTTTCCTAAATCCAATGTAAAAATTGTTCACTTGCAAATTTTTTGTTATTAAAATGAGTCCAAACTGCACTAAGCTTACCAGTATTCTGACTAAATTTTAGAATCTGTATTCAAAGAATGAAAAACAATTAAATAATTAATGTCATACACATTTAGCCAGACTTAGCCCCCCTGTTGTTTACAAGTTTTGAAAGAGTCCTGATGTTTTTACTGAAGCACAAATTGTCCCCGCTCAGAGGGCATGACTCACCAGTGTTTAGTATGTAACTCCTTACTTGCGGTTATTAATGTTTGCCTCTATGTGCGCTCACTATAATGTTTTTGTTTAGGACATTGTGGCACAGGAAAGTATGTTGCTTTAATCTTTGCATTGTGTTTTGAATGGCAGAAAATGGCTACTGTAAATCCATCCTTCCATCATCCATCCATCATTCATCAATCCATACATCCTTTCTTATTGATTGACTATTTATTATTCACAGTGCAGATGAAAATGTATGCTTGCAGGTGCTATAATCTGGTTTTGTGTGAGACATAATGATAGCAAAGCAGATAAAGTTCAATTCATCAAAACACAGCTATGATGAGATGTTGTTAAGGCCTTGAGCCAGTCAGTCAGACACACAGAGATGTTACAGTATGTTCATCAAATCAATTAAATGTCCAGTTAAAGTCATCGTCTGACCACCAATCTGGAATCTCATAATGTCTTGTGTTCTGAATTGTCTGCTTATTACATGCCTTGAATACATTCTAATGAGAGCTATATCTATCTGTGTGCATACTTGAGGTAAATAACAATAGTCTACAATTGTGTACTTACAGCACATGGAAATGTCCACATGCACAGACTGAGTAACCAGCACACAGATGACCCACTACAAAGGCATCTGGACACAGTGACATCTGCACAGCAAATTGAAAGATTTCACAAAAAAATTGACATCCACTAAACAGAATACTGAGATGTGATTCAGCAATACACATTTATTGCTCAGAACAATGCAGAGGGGGGGTTGAAAATAAAAAGAAATCTAAAACTAGATTTATGTTGCATTTACCCCCAGAGGTACAATTCACTCTGTTATGTTGGTTTAATTAAACTAATTAAATCAAATTGCACACAAATGGCAGACTCACTATATTACAAATTATTTTCAGTGTCAGTTTTACACATTATTTTGGCCAATTTTACAAAATATTGGCCAATTTTGAAAACATCTGAACTTGAAATGTGTAGATTTGTCTAATGTTGTTTATTATGTTTGTTTTTTCTTGGCCTGAGATTCTCCCACACAAATGTTATTTAGTCGTTAATGAATCACATTTCTGATAGGCCCTGCCAACTTGGCAATTCTCACTTGATTTGATGATTTTAAAGACCTCTTAAAACTTCTTTTCAAGTGTCTAATAAGGTATTCTAATAAAGTATTTCTTAGTGCATGTGCTCTCAGTCAGCAGCTAGAACGACCAGTCATAAAAGTTAGAGGTAGACTTAGAAGCATACCAACCGGTTGAGGCAGATGGCCGCCCACCCTGAGCCTGGTTCTGCTGGAGGTTTCTTCCATTAAAGGGACTGTTGCCTAGTGCTGCTCAAGTGGGACTGTTTGTTGTTTTGTACTATTCAGTACTCAATATTTCTGTATTAGACAGTGTATACAGTATAGTTATATTCCATAAGGTCTTAAACGTTACACTGTAAAGTGCTTTGAGATTACTTCTGTTGTGATTTGGCACTTTATAAATAAACTGAATTGAAAATGATAGTAACTCAAAAAATAATAATACCTAATATAATAATAGCTAGCTGAAGTTTGAGTTTTTATTTTACAGTAGCACATGTAATGGTATCTATTAGTAATCAACACATAATTATAATTAAAAATGAATATTATCAAATAATAGCTTATGGCCTCTTCAAAACTCACAAAAGAGTGTGTGCTAATGTGTACTAGTATGAGAAGCTCACTTATGCTGCCCTCTATGGCCTAAACATTCATGAAAATTAACTACAATTATTCAATATTTTCAACAAAAACAAGTCCAGTACTAAAAAGATCACACTAGCCAACTATCACACCACTATTAAACATGTATGGGGACCTGCACAATGATTAGGACTCTCCAGTGCTACCATGAATTACCATGTTTCCACCCTCAATAATGACTGCTATGTTTTGGGAGATAAACTGATTAAAATCAATAATATATGCCAACCTATATTTTCATGTACACATAAACATTAGCAAACAAAGAACAACCATCAAGTCTATGGTTTAACAATTTGGATCCAATTCATCAGTTCCATCTCATGTCATTTGTATATTCTGTGCTAACTTTATTATTTTATTTTTTTAGTTCTTTCTTTTCTGACACCATAAGTAGTGGGATGGGGAAAAATAGCTTAAATGTATGACAAGACAGTCGACAGAAGCTGTCCAGATCCCACTGGACGCAGCAGCCTTGTATACAAGAAATAAACAAAGAGTGGTGCTCAGTGTATCTAGGCTACAGCACAAAAACATATTCAACATCTGTGTAACAATGGATACTTCCCATCCACTTAAGCAGAGAGACAAACAGAGAGGACAGCGTGACAGTGTAATGTTTAAATACAAACAGAACCGCCGAGTAGGAAGAGAAAAACTTCAGACTGCCTATTAACCTGACTGGCTTGCAACCTCAAACACTTGATCTTAAATTAAATGAAATTAAGTCAGTCTTAAATACCCTCAAGGTCTCTCTGGTCTTGTTTACTTCTGAATATATGAGTCTGTGGGCTATGGGGTATCTTTGTGTTTTTTTTTTGTATCTATACTGACCTTGAGTTTCCAGCCTGAAGTCATAACTCTCATAGTCATCCTCACTGCAATTCTCTCCCTCGTTTTTCTCTCCATCTATATACTTCTCTGTATCAGACGCTCCAGGGAGCAACTGAAAACCTGTTGCAATAATGTAAGTTTTACTTCCCCTTGTCCATGGCTATAAAGACTGTTTCTTTGGGCTATTGTTAGATTGGTGATAAGGTTATGGTTAATGTTAATTTTTTTCTGTCCTCACAGAGGTAGAATAACACAATAAATGTGTGTGTGGCCCTAGGTGATGATAGTTTGAGAGATACAGATGACCTGCCATGCTTTATGATCAGCAAGCAGACAACCTTTACCCTGACAACACATCTAGTCAATATGCAGTCGTACAAATACTCCCATGTACTAATACCGTCAAGGGTTCAAATTGTTATTTTTTTCAGTAAATTGTATTTTATTACCAATGAAATAACTTTAACCTGACAGAAATGATTGAAACCCTGTCCACTGAATAAAATGGCGACCAGTAGAGGCAGCCTGAGTCTGCAAAAAGCAGCTTTGCCTAATGTATGCTGGTTAATAATCTTGTACGTTGTTATGACACCATTGTCTAGCGACTCTCTTTAGCTGTGGATTCATGGCCACTTCTGTCATAAAGCTTTTAAGAAAGTGACAAACTATGTGCAAGTTCTCACTCAGCACTGGCGAGGTACAACCTCTGGAAGCGAGATTAAAGCAAACATCGACCTGAGATCATTGGTCAACCTACTGCTAAGTGGTGGTCAATGCAAACTTTACGACAGCTGACGTGGAGTTCACAGGAAAGATACAACATCTTGATCGAAAATAGTAACTTGTCGAATGAAAAGAGCATAAAGTAAGTAGTTAGTTGTGAGTCTTTAAGTGAGTGTAAAGTAATTTTACGTGGTTATAAAAGATTTGTTGACTGAAGACTGTCAATGTTACATTCATCGTTGTGGGGATTTTGGTCATTTAAACTAAGCTCCAGTCAGAGGTACATGGTAGTTTGAAGGTTTTTCTAAATGCACTTTAATAGGTGACTAACGTCATTTTGAAAATTAGATGAAGAACTCACATTAGCCTTAAGTTAGATGCACATAACTAAATGTATTATGATATAAAACATACACAATACATGTGATTATTTCCCAGTGACAATAAGAAACTGAAAGCTGCTTGTCTTATTTCAGGTATTGCTAATAACATAGTAATTCTAAATTATGATGTAAAAGAATCAAATTGCATTAACCCGTAATTTCTGGTGTTAATCACTCACTAATTGGTAATTCAATTGCCAGAATGAAGAACTATCAGTGTCACACGCATCACAAGCATAAGAGCAAATTATCTCAGATAAATCAATTTTTTTTTGTTTGTTTTTTACGTCTTAATCACCAATGAGGGACAGCAGACCACTGGGCTATTTTCCAAAACAAACTTTACTGCATGATATGCCCTTACTTGGTACTCTGTTGATGGCCCGCAGTGGCCTGAGTACTCGGACGGTACGGATGGCTGACAGGCTGGCATTATGGCCATCCAGAGAATACTCCATCACCCTGAAGACACAGTCACCATCAGAGAAAGATAGAGACAGAGAGATAATTTATTTATAACAATACAGAGACAGAGACATATCTTCATGGAACCAAGAGCAAAAAAACTAAAAATGAACAGCCAAAATATAATAATGCTTATAACTACATCAATTCACATAATTACAGACATTTTATGACGTTAATTACATATCATTAGAAGCTCAATTTCTTCTATAATACAGTACATCACAAATGTGATTATACTCAAGTAGGCAGAAACATAGTTATGAGACTAATTGTGTTTTTTTTGTTTTGCTTTTTTGTACTCAGCTCTAATTGTGGCCGGCTGTGTGTGGAGTGTGTGTGCTCATACTGAACTGGCTCTTGGAACGTGGGAGTAGCTACAGAAATATGTGGGTTTTGACCTTGCCTTAACCTGTTTAGAGGATCCAGTCATCAGTCTGGGTTTGCAGCAGGAGCTGCAGACAAGCTTTGTTACTGACAGTTGTACTTTGGGGTTGCTCAGGTAAATATTGTATATCTCTTATCACATGAGGAGTAGAGGTCCTAACTGACTTTTACTTTTATGCATCTTTTCTGCTGTCTTTGCTTATTTTCCACTGGTTCAGTTTCCAACTACAGGGTTTTGTTTTGACTGCAACATTCTAGTCTGATGAGACCTGATGTGGGTAGTTGCAGGGGACAGCACTTTCTCCTACATTGCATCCTTATTCCCCTAAATGGGTGAAACAGAAAACACAGTGTGCCTATGTAAAGGACACTTCTATTTCGATAATGACAGGATATTTTGAGGACAAACACACAAGCAGATACATAAGCACAACTCCAGACACAAGAACATGCACCTGTACCAATTACACACAGCTGTCATGCGTCAGCTGTGAGTTCCTCAGCAACAAAATTTTGTGCATGTGTGCATGCTTGTTTGTGAGAAATTCTATTCGTATTTGACTGTTTACCTCATGTTCAACATCACAACAATAGGGACAAAATAAACTTTCATTATTTTATTTTTAGCAGCCAGCTATTAGATGACAGAAGATTGAGCAGTTCATGGGCATGAACAAAATGGATTGTGGCATACTAACCCTGCCATGACGATGACAAAGTCAAGCTGGTTCCACTTGTCACCAAGGTAACAATTAGACCCAAAAATTCCCAGGGCCACCATCTTGATGACCATTTCCACAGCAAAGAAAGCAAATATACAGTCGTCCAATACCTGGTCACCCATGACAGAAAGCAAAGACAAAGATATAATATTAAATCTGGACAAAAATAACAACAACAGAAAAAGGTCACATCCTTATTAAGTTTCCTCTGTATTAGAGTACTAGTACTATAAGTTACTAAGTGGTCTTACTGTTATTGCTTTTCCACATCAAGCCAAAACACCACATGAAAGAGGTTAGGCTAAAGACCTTCTTTTTTGACAAAGCTTATAGTTAGAGCTCATATGCCAACACTGCATGCCATTAACTGTGTGTCTTCTCTCTTCCGTAGTTTTGCTTCTTCCTCTTTGTCCCCCTCTCTCTGTACCTCTCTACAGGAATCCCTGGCTCGGAGCTGTATGATATCCAGTG